>SMLS01036796.1:0-18374 GCA_004785975.1 Popillia japonica | reverse complement strand
ATATTATCGCCTGAAGATTATTTAAAAACCCTAAAACGTAACAATATGTATATATCTACATGATGGTTTGTACCTTTTCGGTACGAGCGATTTGTGTGCTGGTTTAACTCAATTATCTTGAAACTCGAATCTTTTTTCGTCGGTTAATCTCTGCACGCTATTTTCGCCTCACAAAGAATGCGTGTGTACAGCACACGCCCGCCTTCATTGAGCACGTCTACTGGACAATGTCCGAGATTATGTTTCCGACTAAAAGCCGTAAAATTGCAAATACAACATGTGCACTGGATCTTTCTCGTTTTGTTCTGGATTCTGACAGGATTCCTCTGTCGTTTCGTCGACGGTGAACAGCTTCGAAATCCGATGGATAATACTAAATAATCAATTCGATTTTCGTTTTTACGATGTTGCGGCAATTGTAGTACAAATTTGCTAAGTCACTTGTCTAATATGACTACATGTGAAACTGGCACGAAAGTAGCGTAAACTTAGACGTAATAAATAGAGTCGTAAACTATAAATTATACTTGACAATAAACGATTTTGTAGCAAATTAATACCCTTACCTATACATGACGTTAGCTGAGGTGGAATATCTAAGCTACAGATTTTAATTTTCTGTCGGTTCATGAAATTTATCAAAATTGGTACAAATCGGAGCTACAAGGTTTTAGAATTAGGGTGACGAATTTGCTGTATTGTTCTGTTGGCAGTTTATTTAATAATATAGCCTTCTCAAAATTGGCTAACAGTGAGATATTTTTCCAGAATTACTTATACCGCTTATAAATTTTAAATATTTCTAAATAAACCATTTGAGATATAAATTTTAGGAAAACAATTTCAATTAAATTCTCTCAGAGCTACCAAATTAATCGAAGTAAGCAGTAAATGTCTGAACCCTTAATTGGTCACATACTTATGTACATATACGATCTGTGGGACTGCTTAGATTACATTTTACTCCTGAATTAAAGTAATTTTACACTTATCGTTAAAGTTAATTTCCTAGACGAAAAAGGTTCCAAAAGTTCGTCAAATCGGCAAGTCAAGTGTTTCGACATTAAGTTTTGCAAGTTAGCGGCAAAATTGGTGCAAAACCACATCACATAGATACATACATCATATCTACAATCTATTTTTGATACTAGGCTCCATAAAACTAATCTTTAAGTTCACATAATCCTCATAATGCCCTTTTTCTGCTCTAGTTATCTCCGGTTTCACTTTGCAAACTTCCTCTTTTGGTTTATTAATACAGAAGTCATGTGAGTAGTACCTCAAATGCTTCTGAAAACGATTTGCAGAGGGTATAATTGAGTGAAATAACATCAAACATTTTAGTTAGTCGTTTCAGCCATCAGTTTTCTTCAAGGCGACATGCCAAGCCAAAAATTAAAGCCCAATTCCTGTTCACTTTACGAAACAAATTTTCTGTTCAATTCATTTCTCTATCTGCAAAAGAGCTGGTAAAGCGCTCTTCAGACAATGACGGATATGTACATATACACCAAATCTGTATAATACGATATGTTGATCAACTTCCAAAGTTATCTTGAGTAAATACTAGTTCAGGATTTCTACGTCTTGAATTATTTTAGCTGATCCATTGTTTGTTCGTTCTAATTCAGAGCAAATATGAGTCATGATGGTGGAGGGAGGTCTAGGAGCCACCAGTATTTTCTTTCAAGAATGCTATTGGTTGGCAAATTGGAAATATCAGATTTGAGCGTTAATAACAAACCATGCCGTTTTAAAAAGAATTTTGTATCGAAAGACAATCTTCAAATTAATCATCAATTAATCTTTTTTAACCAATACAATTTGTAGCTTCAACGTTGACCTTCCCCATAAACAAGTTTTACCAAGAAGGACGATCGTGAAAATCTAGGTATACTTCGCGGCATAAGTCGTCGAAAAATGGACGGCATATCGTTCAGTTAAAGTTAATATGAGGCACTGATACTACTTAACCCTCAACTGGTCATGTGAATATCCAGTGCACCAATGGTCATGTGCAGTTTGTAAGACTGTCACTTTGAACTACAGAAGAAAACAAAGATTCGAGTATAAAATGTGAGACAGATTGGTAGATTATGAAACAGTAATCGTTTATGTGCTAACACTAAAAGTATTACAGCATCACTCAAATCTAATACTTCTTTATGCAATTGTGGGATTTAGATTTTGAGCATTGCAAACATACTGTTGTACTTTTTCATTCAATGTGTTTGTGACATAAAGAACATGCGTTTCTCCAACACTGACTTTTCAGTTGTTGGCTGTGAATTTTCTTCGTCTGATCTACCAAGTATGCGGATTATTACTAATTCTCGAGATAAACGAGAATTTTGACGACGTCTTTCCATATGGTTTTGCACCAATTTTGCCGCTAACTTCTTCACAAACACCAATTTATTACTTGGTTTTTTGCAAAACTAGATGTCGAAAAACTTGACTTGCCGATTTGACGAACTTTTGGAACCTTTTTCGTCCAGGGAATTAACTTTAACGATAAGTGTAAAATTGCTTTAATAAAGGAGTTACTGCAAAAAATGTAATCTAAGCAGCCTCACAGACCGTATATGTACAAACATAAGTATGTGACCAGTTAAGGGTTAAGACATTTACTGCTTACTTCGATTAATTTGGTAGCTCTGAGAGAATTTATTTGAAATTGTTTTTCTAAAATTTGCAACCATTAAAGGACGTTTTCTTTATTAATTTTTTTAATACCTACATTCTTACAACTACATAACCCTGAATTGGTTAGTATCTCAAATGGTTTATTTAGAAATATTTAAAATTTATAAACGGTGTAAGTAATTTCCAGAAAATATCTCATTGTTAGCCAATTTTGAGAGTGCTATTGTATTGAATAAACTGCCAACAGAACAATACAGCAAATTCGTGACCCTAATTCTAAAACCTTCTAAACCTTGTAACTCCGATTTGTACCAATTTTGACAAATTTCATGAAACGACAGAAAATTAAAATCTGTAGCTGTAAAACTCAACTAAATCTTCAGAACTTTCTACAATCCTTGCTGACGTTACCGTCTCATTACTGCAGAGTATCCACATCTAATTTTATCTTGAACCTATAGGGTATGATACATGAAAGAATGAACTACTTATACAGAATGCACAAAAAGACTTGTGAAGAAAATGACAAATTGCCACTTTTAGCGATATATTGGATCCATTGAATCTCAATCTTTACACTAGAAAAAAGGATGAACGCAATAAATATATAGGATATAAAACGAAAAATGTGTCTGAAAAGGTACCTATATCAACTGCATTGTCAAAAGAAAGAAGATGCAAGGACAGAAAAGCAAAAAGATAAACAAAGTGAAAAATGTGTATGTTTTTACTATGAACATGCAGTTAGTATTATTAGGTGCAAAGTTACAGGCAGCTGTTCTATATTCTAAAACTAAACCAATTGTTCACAATTTCACAATATACAATTTGAATAGTAAAGAAGGTTACTGTTACATCTGGAATGAGACCGAGGGAGGTTTGACAGTTAATAAATTTTCTACAATTATTTCTACTTTTATTTCTGAAAATATTGACTTAACAAGAGATTACAAGATTATATTATATAGTGACGGATGTAATAATCAAAACGACTTACTAAACATCAGTAGGTGTGTTCAAAAACTAACTAACTAACTATCGTTCAGAAATATTTAGAAAATGGCCACACGCAAATAGAACGCGACTCTCTGCATTTAACTATAAAACGGCGATTGAAACACAGAGATGTACAGCTTGGCAAAGTTCAACTGAAACAGTGACTCATCACTCCGCACAAAGGCGGAGCGAACTCGATGACCTCGTTATACTACTAGCCAAAAGTAAAGTGCCAGTATTTTATTTATATGTAATACCTTGGTTGGCGTGGTTGACACGATGTTCCACACATTTTGACCGGCACTATTACTATACGTGTGTGTGGGGCTCGTATCACTATAAACTATTATTCGCCATGCCCACATCATCGAACGTGCAAATCACAGAGTACTGCATGATGACGTGCTCTTCAAGACGGCAGGGGTCTTACGGTGATTGCATTTCATTTCTTCGTTGCCTAATTACCCGAATTGACCTCGGCGTGGCCCTTCCCACCTTTGCTACTGCGCTGTTTCGGTTGAACTTTGCCAAACTGTAAATGTTCCTGCAGACTATGTTGCAATTTGTTAGAATGCCAGAATTAAGCCTTTTCCATACAAAGTTAAATATCTAAAGCATAAATTTTTCAAGAATATTCGTGATTTAAACTTCTATTCACACACGAGCTTTGCAGTACCGTCCATCAGGTAAAGTCATGTGTTTATTTAGGCTAATTCATATTGAAAATTCTTTTAGGAATGATAGAATACGAAATAAATTTTGCAGAAGATTGGAACGTATTTCCAAATAGAAAACCAAATTATGTGACCAATATAGAAGTTTGTGATTTGCCACAACTTCATAAATCAAAAATAAAAAATTCTAAACTAAAGTACGAGGCATTACAAGACCTAAAAAATGTTTTGTTAGAAGATTTTCATTGTTATGACAATTTCTCTCACTAATTAATATTTGAATAGAACCAATGTTTTTAGAATTTGTTTTATATGTCTTTCAAATATAAAGTTTTCCTGTACTTGTAATGTGTCTTTTACAAAATTACATTTTTTCCCTGCTATTTATTATGTATAGGTACCTCCATACTTTGCTATTTTTACAAAGCACTTCAAAATATGAAACAATCGTTTTTTTCTACACAACGATATTCAAAAAGCAATAAACAAACTTATTAAAACCTCGTATGAAGTAATAACAAATTTATAAAAGCTTGTAACACTTTTTAATTAACATTAATGAAATTCTTATAATTTGATTCATTGATATGTTCCTCATGTCATACATAATCATCCACATAATGTAAATTTGCTGTGTTCAACAAATGGAGTATCCAACAACAGAGTTTTATCTTCCTACTGTAAAGTTTGTATTTTTATTCTTACGAGGTTTTAGAATTAAGGCGACATAATGCTACTAGAAAAAAATTATAATTTGCAACACTAGAACGATTCTAAGATATCTTCTAACATTGTGCGATGGTGGTGTAATGGTCAGCATAGTTGCCTTCCAAGCAGTTGATCCGGGTTCGATTCCCGGCCATCGCACTCATTTTTTTTTTAATCTCCAATTTTATTAATTTTAACGCAATAATCCTTATAAAACAAATATTAGCAGCATGAATGATTAATTACAATTTATGGAAGCAACTTTTTACTTACATAATATTAAAAATATGTACCTACATCATTACATAAAAACAAAGTAGTACCTCCGACAACTTTCGTTAAAAATTAAAAAAATCATACACGACTGCAAACATTGTCGCCACTTAGTTTCCTATCCAACGGCAATAAATTAATGAACCATTTTGGCAGGTATATAAAGAAATACCGCCAAAGGAGAGTCTGTCTCTCTGTATGCATAAATGAGGACATTCATTTCGTTTTGTTCTTATGCATTTACCGAGATAAATATCGGAGTGATATCTTCAAAATTTAATCAACGCGGCAGCGGTGTGTGTTTTATTAATCAGTAATTTGTCTGTATATCCATGTGCCATATGAACGGTTTCATTGGAGTGAGTTAGTGAAATTTTCGGGCGTAACAAAAACAGACAATTTAATAAATAATAATTCTTTTATGACATGCCTGCTTATACGTTCTCGTTTAGGTAACTACATACTTGCAAAAACTGGGTCTCGTCGATTGGGTAGTTGTATAATTATAATTGAATTTTAAACTGCAGATGGAGTTAAAAAACGTAGTGCTAAATGCTTAATTTATAAACTTACTTTTTAATAAATGTTCTTGTAAAATCAAACCATATTGTTCTACTTCAAAACAAACCCACCTTTTCAGATAACCCGTTTGCACTAAATTTGTTCCAATTATCTTGTTTGTAATGTTTATGTCCCGTTTACAATCAACAAAAACAATCTTAAAAGCCATTCATTCGTCTTAATCCTTGTTTTCTCACATTTAAAATAAATCAGATTAACCTGAAACAAATCTACTGACATTACGGTTCAAATTCTCAGAATCGATACATGTCCGATAAGACCATGTTAAACAACATAAAGCCGAATTTTACCTATTCGGGCGGGGAATTGAACGTCTTCATCAATGCCCATGTCAATAATGCTCGAAACAAATGTTTTCTACTTACGGAACGAGCTTTAAGATTGTTATTGCGCTCGAAACATCTCTAAAATACGAACGGATTAAGGTCGATTCTCGTTTGGCGTCGCTGTAATGTGTATCTTGTAAATTTATCAGAGACTAATTGGCGCCCTTTTGTACAAGTATCATCCCTGTCGTTCGTATACGATGTTATCGATTTAAAACTTGGGAGGGTAAATCTCAAAGACAAAAGTTTGTTGAATTTAACCCTTTATTTTTATGTTTTAAGTTTGTGGTTCCGAATGAGTTTAAATGCAGCGATTTCTTCTGCTGATTGGATTGAGTTATATTGAGTGACATCTTTGGTGTCACGTGAGGAACTAACGGTGCTTGTACATTAACTCTAATGTGCCTCAGATTTATAAGGCTTCTATGAAAATTATAATATTCAAGGAGAATACAATAAAATAGTTAGTTATCATCATTGGTCATTAAGGTTATGTTTTGACACAATGGTTAATGTTCTACTGCACAACCGTCCTAAAAGGCACAATATCTAATCATCTTGTATGATAGTAATTATATCTGTGGTTGTATGTTAAAAGCTGATATGTTACGTTTAACATTTTTACACGAAAGCCTATTGAAGTTTGAGAGGTAATGGTCAAATATGTTTTCGTGGATATACTTCTTATTTGATTTAACCTCAAAGTTGGAGCACTTTATGTCAACAACATGCTGTCATCTGTATCGAACGTGTGAAACTATAACGACAAACAAACAGCCCGAAAAGAAATACAGGGTTTCCCAAGGAACTGGCCAGGCAAGGAAGTGCAAGAAATTTGAAAATATTTTAGAAAGAAAGTAAGTACCAAATTATTGCAAACCCAACATTTTCAAAACTGAAGTTGTTCGTTAAGTCCGAAAACTTCTAAGCAGCCAGTTCCGTGGGAAACCCTGTATAGAGAAGCAAAAAATTCCAATAGTCCAAAAAAGCGAGAAAAGAACATAGAACCTGCGGCCGAGGTCGTTATACGGGAATTCTCGCAAATACCTAAGCAAACCAAACGAATGATACTAATGATGATACAACGGGAAACGATATGGAAGATATCCATCATATGGATAGTGGCCTACCTACTCCAGTGTGACCAAATAGATTCAAAATATCCGGAGGGCGCTATTAATTTTAGGCAACCTGATTTGTGCCCAAAAGGAGTAAAAATTAACAAGTATGTAGTATAACTATCATAGAAAAACTCGCAGAACATAATCCAATGTAAAATAGACCACAAATTTAAAATCATGTCATTAAACGTACAAAGCATCACAAATAAGTTGACAGCATTAGTGTTATTAAGCGATGAAGAACATTCCAGTATACTCTGCCTTCAAGTGGACGTGGACAACGGAGAATAGTTTTACAAATCTTAACTGTGAAATTGCAAATAAAAGTAGATGGCCCATACACAGACTTTGTAATTAACCAGACGATCTTTTGGTTCGAATCCTTAGGTTGCAATAATTCTATAAGAACATAGATAACATTTTGCAAGATTCAGCCCAATTTGAATGTTTTTGCCTATTTTGGGAATTTTTTCTTTGTTTGATTAGCATTCGAATTTTAGTACCAGATGTTCAATTGTTTAATTGTTAAATATGTATTTCTAAGCTCATTAGGAAATTAAATAAGACAAAATACTGGAAAATGAAATATGTACTAACAAACCTAAAACGTATAGTGAACTAGAAACTCTGCTATTCAACATACTAAAGTACTAAAAGTCTGCATTTGTGGCACAATTGTGACTTACATTTCTAAACGTAATTAAAACTTCAGCAGCTTGAAGACCAATTATGCAGGTAACAGCATGATATACGCAAACACTTGGTGGGACACTAACATTTTGGAGCAATATTTAGAACAACAAGAACATCGTAGCACAAGTTGGAAGATTTGGAAAAAGGTGGCGTTCCCTTGATGGAAGCTCAACTCCTTCTGCATTATTTAGCATTAGAAGATGACTATATTCCGACTTCCTTTTATCTTTTAATGTGCAGAAACGCGGTTCTTCAAACTGTTAGGTTTTAATAGTAGGTTGTTCATCACTAGGATTCGGCGGAGGACGAGACGAAGTCCGGTTGAGGACTAGCTATTCCAAGTACTAGATGGGTAGGTTCTCTGATCTCGTCCTCCATAAAGTTTCTCTGACGAACACTATCGCACATTTGCTGAAGACTGGAAAGCCCTACACTTTTCTGAACATATATGAACAGGACAGGCTTAGGAGAGCAACATAGTTTTGCATTTATAGGCTTGCTTGTTAGTTAAAAGCTTACTTTTAAGAAAAACTTTGGTGACTCAATTTTGGCGATCTTTGTAATAAAATCTCCTATCGCCTCGTTCCTCTACTACTCCTACAAACTAGCAGCAAAGGTCGTGTAAATAAATTTGAGGCACCAGAAACTTGGATCAAAATGGGTCTTGCCATAGCACTGCCAAAAAACTGAATCGAATCTTAACCTAAGATGCCTGGACGAGTTGTTAATTTTCAAAACGTTAGGATTAGCAGCTTGTGGGAACTGAATGCGAACTAATCTCCAATTAAAGCCTTCATGATAACCTATTGAGGTAATTTAATTTCAACTCAACACGTCCATGCTTGAGATTCACTCCGATGGAGTATCAGTATGGGATTATCCGTAATATCCGTATTTTGTAGAAGGATTTGAAGACAAGGGAGACCAGATACTATTTCGAGAGATGGCCAAGCTAAATCCTGAAGACGACTTGCTATTCATATGAGCAGCATGTTATTGTTTTTTGGTTATTAGTTAATTTTTGGTAAATGGTTGTTATTACATCACAATTTTCTGAAGTTTGTCAATGCAGTTTTTCGGAAGTCTGCGGAAGTATGAATAAAAAAGGTTGAATATGGATAGCATCTGTTAGTATCTACAATCTAATTGGAGGCTGTATTATAGTAATGGTTTTACTAAGTAGATCTATTCTAATAGAATGTAATAGAAAACATGGAATTTCTCCCATTTCCCAGTTTCTTCCGTTTGTAAATTAATTTGCGCAGGAAAAATGGTTGGTTCAGGCCCCTAATAAATCTTCAGCTAGACTGCCTTAGTTGTTTTTCTAAACCAATAAAAAGTAATACTTTTACATTGAAAATATAGATAACTAAATACATATATTATTCTCGTGTTTCTATTGCTTGAAGAGGGCTGAGAAGCTAATATACTTGCGCCTAACATAAAATTTACAAAATTTACGAGTTTGAAGTCATCCCCGGAGATTAGGTTATGGCCAATTAAACGTGTTGTGCTATCAGCAAAAGCCATGATAGATTCAACACTAATTGTATCCCATAAAAATTCCGCCGTACATCTACACATGCCTACATGCAATTAGGTAGGTAACTAAATCTTCATTCTTATTAGATCAATAAATACAATTTATAATTGCATCCATCATTCGCCTCATAAACAAGAGAAGCCACATGTGGCGCTTCTAACGAAAACCGTATCTAAAGATTGGCACCCCCATAGCGGCACCCATAAATACACATACTTCCTACCGTAAGTATATATCTACCCGGTGATTTGTTAGAACGCACTAAAATCATCAGAAGTGGAGTAAATTACGGCGTAATTCTACGTGTGATGTATATTTCTTAGCATGGACGTGGGTTACTCGGCTACTAGGTGGTTGATTAGTTGATACATTTTACACCTGGATCATGCCAAGGCTGTAGACGTGGAAAGGTGGTTTCAAAAGCCGGCTGACTTCTTGGTCTACTGTTGGCTTTTTACGGTCTGTTTCACGTGAAATATGTTGGATACGCTTGTGCATGTACTGCACGTCTTATATTTAATTAATTAGTGATTATGTTGAGATTTATGGGGTATTTGTTCGATAATGTTTAATTATCTTACATGGAATTGTTATAAGAACTGAAGCTTAGCACAAAAATAGATTAGTCAAGCTACTAGCATTTGAAAGGAACTACTACAGCGGAACTAAATAACCCTTACGCAAAATCCCTCTAATCCATTTATCCCGAGCAGTACCCTAGAAAAAGGGTTCATACACTGCATTATATACAGTTACGACGAACTTGCACAAAAATAATTCATCATAAAGGATTTTCCACGGTCAAGTTAATCCTAGCGATTTTTATTCAGCGTACATCTACCTGAAAATTACCCAACGACAAAGAAAACTTCATCGTTCACAATCTGCCGAAAGCGTGCTGCTTTTAATAGAACACCACGCGGTCAAGTTTTACTAAATATTACCTATCCGGTTACGAAAAGGGACGATTTTGCATAACCCTATCTAACGAAAATAGTAGCTACGCCAAACGATGACGGCTACTTTTCCTGTACCGACAAACGGTTGCAACTTTTAGGGATCGCAAGTGAAGTGTAAATTTTTGCAGAAAGCAACCCTTTTAACTGCAAGCTTTCTGTAAACAGGCGACCACTTCACTTTGTTGACCGAAATACTCGACGAGGAGAACAAAGGCGCCTACTTGACTGACCTTCCCTGGTGCGTACGGGTTTCGTTTCGAATAGGGTTGAGGGAAATATTGGAATAGATCAAACAGCGAGTTTAATTGTTGTAAAACAATTAATAGGGTTTTAATTAATGATTGTGTGTAAGGCGTCCTGGTGGTTTACCGATATTTGCCCTCTGTATTAATGGAGTTTATTCTAATTTTTAATTTGGGTAAAGCTAGCTGGGAATTTATTTTAATTAGTTGTTTGATTAAAGGAAAAAAGAAGCTTCAAACATTAATCAAATATAGTTGTGTGTGCATGACCTTTATTATTAGCTTCTGTTCATAAGTATGTATATATATTAGACAGTTATAATTTCTGATATTTATCATGATGTCCGGTTAGACTTCTTTAGTAAAACTAAAACACAAAAACTGAAGAAGTTGGGCTAATTAAGACCACTTACGACTGAAAGGGCAAAAATGTAACAAACAAATAATAGTCCTGTTTGAACCTTAGAAGCTCGAAAAACAATATAATGCTCTTGGAATCGCTCTTAAAGTGAAATTTAATTAAAGAAATTTGTAGGAAGTTAAAATTGTCTTTGACTTATCTCTTTTATTCGTAAATCTTTTAGAAATGAAGGCACAAGGCTATGAATGAATCTGTAAAGTGGGACACCTATAGATTTTAGTTGGTGGTTAGTTATTGACATATCTGCTGTCTAATGGGCATTCTAAAATGATGGAATCTACATAATATTTGCTAACATACTACACAAGCAAAGTATTGGTGTCTGATAAAGAAAATGAAACTTCTTGGGTTCGTTATATCTACTGTATGGAAGCTTGTTATATCCGCAGAAGCTCCAAGGATGTTGGTTTTATTCATACTTTAAAAAATACTCCTATGGCAAGATTCAGCCCAATTTGAATGTTTTTCCCCCTTTTGGGAATTGTTTCTTTGTTTGATTAGCATTCGAATTTTTGTACCAGATGTTCAATTTTTTAATTTATTGTTAAATATGTATTTCTAAGCTCATTACGAAATTAAATAAGACAAAATACTGGAAAATGAAATATGTACTAACAAACCTAAAAAGTATAGTGAACTAGAAACTCTGCTATTCAACATACTAAACTACTAAAAGTCTGCATTCGTGGCATAATTGTGACTTACATTTCCAAACGTAATTAAAACTTCAGCAGCTTGAAGACCAATTATGCAGGTAACAGCATGATATACCCAAACACTTGGTGGGACACTAACATTTTGGAGCAATATTTAGAACAACAAGAACATCGTAGCACAAGTTGGAAAATTTGGAAAAAGGTGGCGTTCCCTTGATGGAAGCTCAACTCCTTCTGCATTATTTAGCATTAGAAGATGACTATATTCCGACTTCCTTTTATCTTTTAATCTGCAGAAACGCAGTTCTTCAAACTGTTAGGTTTTAATAGTCGGTTGTTCATCACCAGGATTCGGCGGAGAACGAGACGAAGTTCGGCTATTCAACATACTAAAGCCTGCATTTGTGGCATAATTGTGACTCACATTTCTAAAATTAATTAAAACTTGAGCAGTTTGAAGACCAATTATGCAAGTAACAGCATGATATACGCAAACACTTGGTTCGAGACTAACACTTTGGAGCAATATTTAGAACAACAAGAACGTCGTAGAACAAGTTGGAAAATTGGGAAAAAGGTGGCGTTCCCTTGATGGAAGCTCAACCCCTTCTGCATTATTTAGTAGTACAAAGTACTGGTGTCTGATAAAGAAAACTAAACTTCTTTGGTTTGTTATATCTACTGCATACAACCTTGTCATGTCCGCAGAAGCTCTAAGAATGTCAGTTTTATTCATACCTTAAAAAACACTTCTAGTGGCAGTTCTTGATGCTCGAAAACCATCCTTTATAAAACCCAGAAACTACAGAACTTTTATGACGGCAGTTTAACGAAATAGAGTATAAATTTCGCTTTATAAACAACGCAGAGGACATAGAGAAGCTAGATTTTGATATTGCTGTGGCGAATTATCTACTCCATACTATGGCATAGACTAAATTCAATAAGAGACACCAAAAGAAAAAATTAAAAAACTACTCGTTTGCCTTACGCTTTTTGATGTCTGCTATATGAATGGAGATGTTTGGAGAAGGACACGTTAAAATAAATTTGAACTGTATAAATAATTTGTATATCTTTTGCATCAGCGAAGACGACAATAACAGTGATAAAGTCTGGAAAAGTCGCCCAGTACTGAACTCGTTGGAGACAAAGAAAATATATGTGTAGCCTAGCACATGAAACGCAAAACTTTGAGGAACACAACTATTACCAATTGTTCCAAGACATCGGAGGTCAATACACACATGATGATTAACTTTAAGCAGAACAAAAGGAACAAAGTTGGGGTAGTGGCCAAATAGGTGGTTCAGAAAGTATAGTATCTATTTGCAATATTATCTATGTCGATTCAGAACTTTTCTCGTCGATGGCTAACACAATTTTCTAGCCACTATATTGACTGAAAAAAAAATACTTCCGTATGGCCGCTCTTGCGGCTGTAACGTCTTTTTTTCATCTTTATTCAAAGAGATTTCGCCTGCTAAAAGAGACAAAATGCAGCAATGCCCTTTTGTTAAAGCAAAAATTATATCCTATAACTATAAGACCAAATGTAGGTAGCTGACCTACCAGTTAACCACCGAGCAGCAAGCTACCGACCAACTATGTATTTTACAGCTCGGGCTACACCCTAGCTATGTATAAACTGTTGTCCTCATTTGAATTTCTCTGCAATTAACATGTGATACATGTATAACAGCCCTGACAATTTTAACACAGTAGGTACAGTAGCAAGCAATTTTTTTTTTCGTCCATATCATTTCGAAATTTTGCACCCCTCATAATATCCGTATTCAGGAATTGTCAAAAGATCCAAACACAGATTTGATATCTGTGGTTGTATGTCAAAAGCTAATATCTCATATTTTACCAATTTTTGAGTTTTAATACCTTGATCTGCAATTTTATTCAATAGTTCATATGGCAGAACTTCACAAGTCAACAACTTAAATACATGCACAATCAAAAACGAATTGACAGAGAACGCGCTAGAAATTCAGAAAATGAACGTGTTATTGTTTTTGTTTCTTCAACAGAAGTTACCTACGCCACAGTTTAGCACAGGTGAAATATTATGGACATATAACTTCACGATAGGAGACTGTTGGCAGAAGACAAGTACATGCTTCATGTGGCATGTAGCCTTGTCGGACCGTGGTGCTGACCAGATTGCATCATGTGTTTTGTATTATTAGAAAAACTGCCGGAAAATATAGATAATGTTATCCTGTATTCGGACTCGTGTCCAGGCCGAACCAAAAATTGAAACTTGAACACAAATTTTTAGAAGTAGGACATTCAAAATTTGAATGTGACACCGATCATGCCCGAATTGAACGAGCCACAAAGAAGCTATCCGATATTGAAGTCAAAATACTCCATGATTGGTACTAATTCGTCCGAACCATTCAAGGCACAATATTTTTGTTACACGTGCCTGCACTTAATCAGGAAAAAATATACTTTGGCATGACATAAAGGTATTCTCCTCAAGGAACACCAACCGAAGGGCGTCTTTCATTGGCACCAGTATGGATTTAGAAGAGGCAGATCAATAGTCCAAGTAGTGGATGCAGTCATGGAAACTGCTAAGGAATTTGAGACAAAATGGTGCACCCTCGTCATCATCGACGTTAAAAATGCTGTTAATACGGCGAGTCACAGCCAAATTATTAGTGAGTTGCGCGACAGAGGGATATCAAAATACCTCGTTAACTTCGTTTCCAGTTATTTGACCAACAGAAGAGTCGAAATAGACGGTAGAGAAACAAACACGGGAGTCCCGCAGGGATCAGTTAATAGGGCCAACACTATGGAACGTCCTATATGATGGGGTGCTTGGGCTGGATCTCATCAGAAATCCGGTTTGTGTAGGATTCTGTAGGATTTTTGGATCACTTTGCTACAGATTTTTTATAGTGTTGGTAGCTGTAGTGGCTTCTTTAATTGTATTGGTTGTTTGATACCATCAACCTTTAATCATTAGAACTGAGACGTTATGCTAAGTTTCAGATCATTTCTGGTTCAATTTTTTCATGAATCCTTCAAGACATCTGCCGGATTTAACCTTTGCTTTTAAATGAAATAATTTTATCCTTCGAGGGTACTTTTTGGGGGTGATTTTGCACCGATTAGTTGTAAATCGCCAAAAATTTTATACGCAACTAAAAAGTAAATCAGATAATGGAATATTTTTAAAGCATTGTCCATCTTATTACTTATTTTTTGCCTACGATCTGCCCCAAACCTCTGTGGTCCACTGTCACTAATACGAACCATCTCTTCATCATCTTAATTTTAGCAACTACACATTATGTTTTTCTCACATCGTTAAAGCCTATCAGAGTTAGCTCTACAACATCGCTAAACATCACGTTGCAACCATAATCAAATCCTCATTCCGCAAATCGTAACTTCTATCTGTCCCACCGGAAACGACGATGACAGCAAAAAATATCTAACCTCGCCTAAAATTATTGTGCGTGAAGTGGTATTAAAAAAAAATCGAGTATCATGGAGGTGTCGATTTGTTTTTCGCTAGCAATTTTCTTCACATCAACGCGTTAAGGAATGAATCGCAGCATCAAACTCTCATCTTTTTCATCTTCGAAAATCTCGGTCTCGAAAGATGATTTTTTCAACACACACACGCGTCCCTCTTTAGACATTCTCCCTGCTTCTAGACGGATATTATTCAGCTCATAAATATAATCACAGATTTTATTTAAGCTCTTGTTTTAAGCCGAAACCGCGAAATAAGGACCCGAAAATTACAGGTTAGAACGGCTCGTTTGTCGGGCGCCTTGTCTAGTTAGCGGTTGATTTATAGTTGACGCATCCAGATCGACTATGCAGAGGTAGGACGCATCGGAGAAGACACGTCGGAAGAAGTGTGTGTATCGTATTGGTGAGGCCGATGCGGCAATACATACAGCTCATCCTGAAAATATTCGTCGGAAGTTTAAGGAGCCAATTCAGAATTACGGCTTGATACTTTAGTACTGAGCTGTAGGTATTGTTAACAAGTGGACATTAAGAGAAAAATACGATGAGACATCTTTCAGGTAATCCTTTTACCGGCACGTATCGACTTTTAAAACAAACCCAAGAACAACGTAGTTATACACGTACCTGGTACATACATACATACATACATACATACATGAATTTCGTATCGCTCACTTACTTCTGTTAACTACGTAGAGCTGTTGATTGTTGTAACCGAAGAAAACGTTATAATCACCTGTTGTCTCGCGCATTTCACAGTGTACACCAGCCTCTATATGCGTTGATCGTGTGTATTGTATAAAATACGATGGGAGCTTAATCACGTCGTCGTGAAGCACTGTCCTGGTTCTTACTGCTTTGATGATCCACCGTGGTGATTTTATTATGGCAATTCACGTTAATGAGAGTATAAAGAGTACGCATCGGAGTTCCTTGCACAAATAGAGAACGTTACGGTTCTTTGGAAATGTAAATGAATGGTAAATTACGATTTCGGTAGGATGTTGTGGTGTTTAAGCGTGGGAAACCTGTACAAGGTGTTTTGGACATTTACTGAAATGAGTCCACACTAATAAAATAGGAGTTGACTTTAGTTTTGACCCACCCATTGACACCCATTTTGGGTACAATCTTGTAACAAATCTATCACAATCTAACACACTTTCAAACAAAACCAATCTTGATCTTGTTCAGACCAAGCCAACATCTCCTTGTGGTAAATCTTGTCTACAAAACCAGATTCTGGTAGCTGAAAGCATTTCTAGCATTGCCTTCTTCCAATCACCCGATTTTAATATGGAAAATAGTGAATACACCCTCAACAGGAAGAGAGATCATTAGTGGTTTCAGCAATTTAAAACCGTAAGCCTAATCTGGACACTGGTAGAAGAAGACGACACATTTATGTTTAACAGAGTGGGGGATGCAACCCACAAAAGGAAATATTTTTAATAATAATATATATTTATTTGTCCAACAGGTAGACCCAATTACAGGACAAAATACAAAAACTTTGTTAAAACTAAATTATACAGGAGTTTATATAAAGGAAAGAGACAAACTACAACACGAAAGAGCCAAAATATACTAATTAGATGTTATACATTGTACACATAAAACAAAAAGCAAAAAAGAAAAGAAAAAGGGCTTACAAAAAAGAAAAAAATATATATTTCAAAAGCCTGCAAAGATGTCCGCAAAGCATTTGTTCGCACTTCTGCACATGATACTCACTGGTGCTCTGACCAATGTGTTTGTTCTAGCAGCGGGTGGTGAGAAGCTAACAGTTGTTCTTGCCGATTACGTGGTACAGAAATGGGTATCTTTGCCAGTAGATATGGACAGTCGGTCTGATTATGCAGCAGTTTTGCTAAGAATAGAGCACTATGACATTCACGTCTATCAGCTACAGAATCAATCCGCAGTAGGTTCCAAACATACTCCAAATTTGCACCTCGATCCGTGTAGGTACCACTCATTTTGTAACATACAAATTTCAGGAATCTTCGGTGAATACGTTCTAGGTTAAATGAATGGCATGAGTAAATTGGAAACCAAATCGGGCTTCCATATTCCATTTTGCTCATAACAAAAGTAAAATATATTTTTTTAATTAACGTTGTCAGTAAATTCCTGGCAAATTCTTATTACGAAGCCCAAGGCTTTTGAGGCTGATTTAGATAGCTCATTGATGCGAGGAACAAAAGTAAGACTGGAATCAAATATGATACCCAAGTTGGTAACAAGCTCTCTGGACACTAATGTTGAACCACTTATCCTGTAGCCAGAAATAGTAGGTGCAGTTTTCCTGGTGTAGGTTACTGTCCAGCATTTGGGGGCACTAAGTTTAAGCCCATTCTCGTCGCACCAGGTAGCAATACAGTTCAGGTTCCGTTGCAGTAGTTTGACGTCATCATTACTCTGGACGGAGGAATAAATCTTCAAGTCATCAGCATACGCCAATGCAGGACAGCTTAATAATGATAACAAGTCGTTGATATATAAAATGAACAATAATGGTCCAAGATTAGAGCCTTGGAGAACACCCGATTCATTTGAGGTGTATCCGTTGTAAAAGAAGTATGCAGTTCTGTTTGATACATAAGAAGACATCAAATTCATCATTCATTGGCAGTGAAAATCCAAAAGAGCAGTTGAGGTTCAGGTTCATAGATCAAAGGAAGCCAACACTGTATGCCAAAAAGACAACAAAGATTTTCAACGAAATGTGGTGGTCCTTAAACTGCCCTTTTGACTTACAGTTTCAGGAGCCAATTGATGGCGTCATCCAAACGTCCAGATGTTAATGGGAGAGGTCCAAAACTGATTTTTAAACTGCAAGCTAGATATCAAGTGAATTGCTCCACAGTTTATTCAACAATAGATCTTTACTATAGAGAACATCTTTATAGGGGACTACAGGCTTTGATAGAGGAACTCAGCTTTACATTTATAGACTTCGTTCTGAATTAAGGACTTACTTCGATAGTAGGTACGGGCCACCTTCCACCATTCCTACCTTCG
>SMLS01036782.1:0-23174 GCA_004785975.1 Popillia japonica | reverse complement strand
CAGATAGAAAAATTATTATTTTTAAATTATTCTGATGGAAATGGGCATGGTGGTCGATTTATGCAGTTTAAACAGTTTTTAAGTTTTTTGTAGGTATTCCTCATTGTAAAATGTGCATTACGTTATCACATCAGTAAGCGAATATATTATGTATGTATAACCTATGTTAAAATAATGACGTATTTTTAAAAAGCGTCAATCAAAGCAGTTAGACGTTTATTTCTCTAGTTTTCGAAAGTTAACTACCACTTTGATATGTATGACCTAGAAGATTAGTAATTTTGATATTTCGTAAATGTACTTTAAGATTCACTTTGAAATCGTTTGACAATATAGGTACATTAATTAGATCTGATGTTAGTGCTTTTGGGGCCATTATTACATGCTATAGCTTTTCAGCGTATGGTCAAGCGAATATACATGAAAATGTTCAGCTATACTAATCAGTTACGTATATTTTGTGTTTCTTTAGCGTATTGTGCTTTCCGTATTAAACGCTCTATATACAGGTTCATAAACGTATTAATAAGTACGTATCCCAATATAAACTAAACTACTGAATTAAAAACACAGGGGAAGAGCAGCGTAATAAGCAGCACCATTTTAGTAGCACAATCGATATATAAAATATTTCTTTTAGTTTACTTTATTGGTACAGTTATAGAAATTAATAAATTGAAAATAAATGTTCTAATAGTAACATTGGCCTTCGAAGACAATTATAGCAGTCCTGAGATTATTTTGATATAATTAAGTCTCTCCGTTGTTAGGTATAACAGGCAGAAAACAATCTTTTACATCGTCCTATTTACAGGATTGCCTGTTCTCTGTATCTCAAACACACTGATCGGCTGGAGCTGACACGCTGCCTACACGTACCATCACCGTAGACGATGCTCTCCTTGCCGCTATCCATTGGGAGGCCCTCCGGCCGATTTTTCCTAGTCATACTTTATCCTCACCGCCATTTGGAAATGATGATCGTACGAACTGAAATAAATGCATACCATGCCATATATATTTATATTACCTCGAATTTGTAAATAATTCAGATGGATAAATAATCGATATAAAGTTGTTTGAATTCATAGAATTGATAGCACCAAAATAAGTAGTGTGTAAACTCTTGGAACTTATGTCGTCTATTCAGTTAATTTTGCTTCCCCAAAATAGTTAAACGTGTGTATATTGTTGCAATAGTGATTACAGCAAGTTAAATCTTCTGTATTGCATTTAACATTTTATGTAAATAATTTGATGTAACTACTTACAACTTATCACAGTTGAGCAATAATAAAATGCTATATAAACGGTTACAGTATTGACATATTTGCATTAGTGAGGCAATCCCATCCAAATTTCAACTATAGAACTGTATGAATATTGTCATACATATATGTATATGGGATTAGCAAAAAGTGAAGGATATACCTATTTTAAATTATTATAACAAATTAAGTTAATAACAAAAAATCTAATTGTTTATTTGCCCAAAATCAGTTACGGCAATTGCTCAGTATGACCTCCATTTTGTCGCTGTAAAATTTCCAGTCTTTCCTCTAAATTGTACAGAGCATTTTGTAACATTTCTGGTTGAATTGCACTAACTTGCTCCGTAATATTGTCTTTTAATTCTAAAGACTAAACTTTTTAAATAGCCCACAGCCAGTAATATGCTGGGTTAAGAAATTAGCCAAATGTCTGGTTAATACACGATTTTGAAACAGTTTTAACAGTTCTGTGATCAGAAAATACGCGTGGGTGGTCCATCCTGCATAAAGATTATCTTTTCAATGCAGTTGTGCTCGTTTTGTAGTTACAGTTACGCTTGCATTGCATTGTAGAAACGCGGACCAACAATAAAATCAGCTATAAAACCGCACCAAACGGGGATTCTCTTGTTATGAAGACCTTTTTGAACCATGGCTTGTAGAGTTTCTGTATACCAGAATCTACTGTCCTGGGTATTAACCCCACCATTCAGAGTAAAAGTCATCTGTCTATGAAATACTGGATTACCATTCCGATTCATAATTCGAGCCATTACTCACAAAAAAAAATTGTACCTAGTAGCCAAATCTGCCTATTTTAATTCAAACAGCATTTTCTATTTATATGGACACATTTTTAGAATTTCGCGAAAAATTTTCGTATTGGTGACATACGGTACTTGCAATCGCTTGGATATCGCATTTGCACTGCTGATTGCTAGTGAATTATCTCTGGCTATGTTCTGATTGTTGTGAAGAACCTGTGCAACTCGGACATAACTAATTCTTGGGCTTCTCGTAATCTAGCGGTATTTATATTATTTTAGCGCATACAGTAAAATCCCATTTCTTAAGCAATTAGATTTCGTTTATTTTTTGTTATTAACTTCATTTGTTAAAAAGTTATTCTTATTCTTATTTAAATGCATCCTATCAACAATACACTGCTGCAAATAATTGACAAGCACACCTTTTATAATCTGAACGCGTAGTTCTAGCGCAATGAATGTTGGTATAGACGTAGTACTAAACCAGTATAACTTACACTCATGCGGAGACCGCCGTAACCCGGCTGGGACAGGATACATCAATAGCGGGAGTATACCCCGCGAGTGGCGGGTACGTCCGCTACACGACGAGGCATGGAGACAAAAAGTTGTTGTATGGCAGAGAGATGGTTGGCCAATCATGCCTCCTCAACTCGCGTTCGTAGCTGCTCAACGTTAGCCGGGGAAGCCGGATAAACTTCCGACCGATCATATCCCAGACATGCTCGATCAGATTCAGATCCGGAGAACGAGTTGACTATGGAACCATTCGTATACGGTGCTTTTCCACGAAGGCCTATACCACACGCGCGACGTGCGGTCGAGCGTTGTCGTGCATGTATAGCAGACGTGTGCGCCGCCGAACGTAGGCAAGCGCAGCGGGCCGTAGCACCTCATTGTATGCATCGGCAACCTGTCATCGGCTGCTGTACGCGCAGCAGACGTGTATGTCGTCCATATGTGACAGTAGATCATACCATAATGCCCTGCTGGCGTTGGATATGGCGTGGTGGAACGCACTGCTCGGGTAGACGCTCACCAGGTCGCCGACGAACCAAAATTCGCGCATAACCGACGCTTAATTCGAATCTTGATTCATCGGAAAACAAGATGTGCCTCTACCGATGCCTTGCATTAACCTACTGGTAGCGTGTGCGGCGGTGTCCGGGAGTGTGTGGAAACCGCTGCAACGCACGGCGCGCTCGCAGACCATCCTCCACCAAACGGCTCCGTCCAGTTCGCATAGTGACTGCGCCTTACCTTCGTGTTGGCCAAACGGCCCGAAGTTGCCTTGAGAACGACGCACACGACGCGCGGTCCTCGCGTGCTGTGGTCGCGCGAGGCCGTCCAGCTAACTGTTTAAAGAGCGTACGCCCTACCTCAGTTCATTCTAGCCATACCCGTCGCACAGCCGACAACGATCGTTCGAGACAGCGCGGGATATACACCCGTCATGTGCATCCCCAAAAACATTCCTCTCTCAATCTCGTTTAAGTAGCGTCATTAGGCAGCGAAAACAACTACATGCTGGACCTTCACACCGCACTAAGAACGGCCGCTTTCTCACATTTCCTGCGGTCTCCATGGCAATGGCACTTTCCACTTATCGGAGCCGCTCAGTAATAACTGTAGCGATGGCAAAAGTCGAAACTCACTGCATAGACTCGTCTGTAGGAAAGCCCACCCAAATTTTATGGATGTATCTTCACGCGTTCAGATTATACAAGGTGTGCTCGTCATTTATTTTCAGCAGTGTATGTAATATATTATAACTATGGAAAAATGTATGGAGCAACTATTAAAATAAAATGAAATATCTTTAAAATACTGCAACAAATTCCATAAAATTGTTATATAAATTGAATGTGAAGAGCAACTTATTTCTAAACAAAAACCTATCATAAAATGCTCTTTGCCATACCACGAAAAATACTACAGAGTGGTTGGCAAGTAATGATGTCCTCCTGCTTCCATGGCCCCCTCAGTGTCCAGACTTATCTCCGATAGAAAATTTGTGGGCAATATTAAAGCAGAAAGTATCCATTTACAAATGTAAACCAAAGAGAAAACTAAAGGAGATAATTTTTGAAGAATGGAGAAAACTTCCCGTCAGCTTGTGTAAGGGACTTATGAACAGTGCGCTCAAAAGAGTTCGTGCAGTTACAAAAACACGATGAGGAGCAGTAACTCTGTATAACATTGAGAATTTTGCGCAATGTGTAGGGTGCTTCTCCATACATTTTTCCATAGGTGTATAGGTATATGTTTTCGTTTCTTCAAGCTAAAACTAAAATATCCGAACGTTTCTGTTCGCTATTTAAATTCTTGATGATTACATCTTTAATAGCCGTCCAGCTTCCATATTGTAGGTAAGGCTGTTTTTTTTTGCATTGTAAGTAGCATATATACATATGTCGTATGACCGAAAGAAAATTGTATAGAAAGAAGAACAACAATTCAAATTATATCTTTATTTACAAATGTTACTGTTCTGCTTTCAGTAAACAGAAAAACGATTTCTGTAAAAATTCGATACTCAAGAGAACGTTTGTTTATAGAAAGGAAGTAATATGCAAACTTACTGCACGCATTTATGTAAACAAGAGCCTCAGCATTCCATTTCTAGATATAAAACGAACTTTTAATATGCATGGTGAAATTACCGTGAAAGTCGTCGAAATTTACCGAGGATATCTAATTTGCCAAACATTTACAACATTAAAAGTTATAGTAGAACAGATTCAACTACTTACTGATACAGTGGTTACGGTACATGAATTCGCTCTTGTTCTAAAAGCCAAGGCTGACCATTTCCTTTTTATTTGTGCTATAATCTGAAACATAAATTATGCATTACATGAAGTGAGAGTTATGAGTTTAGTAGGGAAATTAATGTAGATAAAAAACCTTTTCATAATTAAAGGGATGTGCTTTAAAACCGAGAAATGTATACCGCTCGTTTTGAAACATAATAAAAAAAGTTATTAATTGTTTCGACTCTTGTTTGTTTGTATTACCATATTTTTTATAATGTCGTTTTATAAAGTATAATTTTTCAGTTACAATAGGTTCGAATGGATAGTATTTTATATTTGTTACATAATGAAAAATGACCTTGTTGTATTTTTGAATTTTAAAATTATCATTGATTTTTAACATACATATATATGTATGTATGTATATGTAGCTAAATCCTGCTCATGGTGTTCATACTGCGATCACGTTAAGTATTTCTCAAGAAATACCGTTCAACAGAGAACTTGTAATGACGAACAATAATAATATACTGCACTTAAATTTGGATGAAGTAGTATTATTAGGGAGATAATATTCACCGAAAACCGATTTTATGTATTTTTCCTATGTCTCGCTCGGCCGTGAAAACCCTGTATACTTGCTAATGTACATAGACATTCTAATTAGCAGATACTTGACGCTGTTTACTTGAGTAAGTCGTGAAAGAATTAGAGCTCTATCGCTTTGTAAGACTCTACAGACTTCTAGTAGTAGGTACCACACAGTTTTTTTATTAGTTGTATGACATTCTACTTATATTCTAGTTTTTCAAGAAGTAGCAAAATAATAAGTGTAAACAGTATTATACATAAGAAACTTGTACACATAAACACAAAGTATGTTATTGTATATACAACTTAGAGCTGTAAGCGATGGTCTACGATAAAAGTAGTTTAAGGTATTCTATGCACGTCACATTATTTGTAAGGCTTACTACAGTATAAAAATATTCAGACCGCGGGATTTATGAAAGACTGGAGATATAGAGGGTGGGTGTTTCCAAATAAGTGCAAACGTTTTTAAAGAGTGATTCCTTGTCAAAAATTAAACGGAGTGTTTCATGTAAAGAAAAGCTTATAGACTTGTCCTTGAAAAGTTACATGCTTCCAAATATGAGAAAAAAAATTGTTTTTTCTGTGACGGTAAAAAAGTTGACAGTTTATCCCTCTTGACGGGGAGCAAAACGTCTCTTTTTATGAAATCACTTTTTTTCCCCGGGAAGAAAGTGAGTACTTTTTTCCCCGATGTGTCAAAATGACTTAAATGTGCATTGTACAATTTCGTAAGTTTTCCGCGATTTAGCTGGCAATAGTTTTAAGTGATGCTACTTTCACTGCGTTTACTAATTCCCAAGGAGTACCAGAAAATTCTAAATTCGTTATGTTGTTAAATGTTAATTTTTTAACTCTGGTTATTGAATACAAGTTTTAAACCTAATTAGAAAATTAAATTGACAGACATTTAATTACGTCAAATGTTTCCTTAGCATGGCTAGTCAGCCTACCAGTTTAAAACTTCCAACTTCACATCGATTGAATTTCTGACTTTAGTATGTTGTAATAATATTATTAAATCGTCGGTTTTCTCGTCACAGAAAAAAATAGTGTATTATACACGGGCAAACAGTTAGATTTTAGCTCTCGATGTTACAAACAACCTCGAGCTAAAATCTACTACTTCTAATACCCTTGTATAATAAATAACTATTTTTCTGTGACAGTAAAAAAGATTGACATTTTATCCCTCTTGACGGGTAACAAAACGTCACTTTTTATGAAATCACTTTTTCCCCGGGAAGAAAGTGAGTACGGTGAGTACTTTTTTCCCCGATGTGTCAAAATGACAGTAGTTAAATGTGCATTGTAAAATTTCGTAAGTTTTGCGCGATTTTGCTGGCAATAGTTTTAAGTGATGCTACTTTCACTGCTTCTACTAATTCCCATGGAGTACTAGAAAATTCTGAATTAAAAATGTTCATTTTTGAACTCTGAATATTCAATATAACATTTAAACCTAATTGCAGAATTAAATTGACAGACATTCAATTACTTCAAATGGTGTCAAATGTTTCCTTAGCATGGCGTGGCATGGCCAATCAGCCTACCAGTTTAAAACTTCCAACTTCATATCGATTGAATTTCTAACTTCAGTAATATTATTAAATCGTCGTTTTTCTCGCCACAGAAAAAAACAGTGTAGGTATTATACGCGGGTAAAAACGTTAAAACAAACTTGCTATGAATATTTTTTAGATTTTGTTGTGCTCTCTTAAATGAGTGTAACTAGCCACCCCTGTTCCCTTTTTTACCAGAACTCAAAATCAAATTTATTGACAAAAATATCTGTTGAAAAGAATGATTTAGTACTAAACTTTTTTAATTCTTGCTTTTTTCCGTAGAAGCAATAATATCTTAATAAAAAATTAAATACAATATCGTGCATCAACGTATCTTCTGTGAATGATATCGAACCATTTCTTTAACTCTTCACCAATTTTAAGAAAAAACTAAACACAATTTTTTTTCTCAATTTTGGAAGCGTGTAACTTGTCAAGGATAAGCCTAGGAGCTTTCTTTTACATAAAGGCTCCTTTTAATTTTTGAAAAGGAATGAATATTATGATTAAGTAGTTAAGTTAATTAGTCTCAACTAGAACCGATGCATCAGTATTCTTTCCTATTCGTTTCAATTTTAGCTGTAATACCTATAATCAAATGCTCGGTTTGAAGATTTTTTCACAGCTTCCACATGATCACACCGCTTTTCTTTAATTTTTTTTAAGTATAGAAAAAGTTCCACGAGATAGGAGGCATATCGGAAATAATACTCCACTTCTTATTGCTTGATAGCGGTTTATAGACCATTTAGTGTGCGCGTAGGCGTTATTATTGTGGAGAAACCAGTTACTTGATTGTCAGAGTTTGGGCTGCATAATTCCACTAACGTCGAAAAAACATTGATCATTGTTTTAATATTCGAACTCATTTGTCTTGCTATTTTTATTGGGGTCTTCTAGCGACTAGAGACTACCTTGCCCTCGAGGTCATGTCCATAATACCAAGTTCAGTTATTTCAATCAAAAAGTTTGGTAAACTCTGAGTTTAGTGCTGTTTTTCAATCCTGGGCTATTAGACAAAAAACAAAGTTAGCGCCAACACGTCTTACGTCCAAATTCTTAGGCAAAATATGTTGGCACAATTCTCCCCCAGCTTGCTCCTGTTGGTTCACACCTGAATTTAACAACGTAAACTTGTGGTGACGTTGTTACTAGTATATTCTGAATTCTAATCGCGACGATCTCGTTATTGCCCATTGTTCAGCATTGCAAGTAACATTCAGAATTAGCAGAAAATTTTACAATATAGTATCGAGATGGACAGCATTTTTTTAATAACAAAATTAAATTCTTTTTGAAGATGCATGTCGTCAATAGCTTAGCTGAAATATAGGGTGCACTTAAGCCCCCATCGTCTACTGAAAGTTCTCGCTAGTACAGCTGATCATCTGACATGATATATGTCAGCGATATAATACAGGACGAGGCACTAGAATATGACGGTTTTTATGACGGTAATACGTGATGCAAGTTTAGATAGAAAATAAAATAAATCTAAGAGAAAGATGCAGATACAATACAATTATTACGGTACTGTTTCTTGAACGCTATATTAAACTATATTACAACGTCTTACAAGAAAATTGTTGCCGTAAGTCTTCCCTGTACTATCCTACCGATTTATATTCAAATATGCAGTTATGTACAAAGAATGGCTGCTCCGCACTGACGAGACGACACACGACAAAGATTTTTCAAATGTTTCAAAATATTCAAACTTAACATTATGCTAACAATTTTTATTATTTGGTCTGCTTACCTATGCCTGAAAAGTAGCGTAAGTAGGAAACCGGGTACCACGATACCAGAATAACTGGTGACGCATAAAAAACTTGCGCAGGCCATGGCGCATCAGATCTGCGCATACGACCAACGACATGATGTTGACATGTATTGTAAAATTATAAATGTCATGTTATTTTTTTATATACATATAGCTTTTCCAGGATAAATCTTTTGCGTGCGGTATATAATAACAATTGGCTGAATGAATTTGGTAAGAAATCTGAGCTACCCTGATAGCGACAGTAGAAGAACTGCCGAAACCTCGGATTATAAAATCCCACAAACGATGGAAATAGCCCAACCAACAACTTCAGATATAAACATTCTTTGGAAGTATATACAGTGTGTCTACTGAATTGTCTACGAAAATAAAAGAGGTTAAAGCTAATGGTATGGAAACCTAAATTCCAAAAAATGAATACTTTATGTCCACGCAGTAACGAGAAAATAATATTTTTCAATCTCAGTCCGGCCCCTGTTGTTCGAGAGTAACGTACATACATATATACCGGTCGTTTTGAGTCATAGGATATTTAAAGCGGGGAGGAGGTGAAGGGAGCTACGTCCCCACCAATATTGTAGAGTACATGGTTCATAGACTCATACACGTCCCCACTTCTTAGCGAATTTTCATACCCCTTACCTCATCCCGGCTTTATTTATCCTATTTCTCAAAACGACCGGTATATGGACAGGCAACATAGGCAGAACGTTGTGTCATTCACAGCCATTCGTTGTCTTATGTGTACATTCTGGCAAGTTATACGAATACTGAGTACATGGACATAATTTTAATCTACGGAGAAATATGATAAAATCTTTTACTGCACCCGTATTACGTACAGAAAATCCAATGTCTATCAGACAATGATTTTGCACGACGGGTTACCTGCTGTGAATGGTTTCGTCAAACAGAAACTCGTCTTCCACATCTTCGATCCGCGATCCTGTTTACCGATGATTACTGCCTCACAAAAAAATGGTGTGCTGAATTACCATAATATATATCACCGGGCCGATAAAACCCACAAGATATCCATCAGAGTTCATCCCAACACAGGGCGATCATATCACTAGGTGTACGACGCCAAATGTAGTTCATGCACGATGGGGCGCCTTCACATGTTGCCCGACTAGTATGGGAACATTTAAATCGGGCATTTGCACATTGGATAGGCCGAGAAGAAACGATTTTGTGGCCAGCACGAAGTCGCGATTTGAATCTATTGGACATTTTCCTGTGGGGATACATGAAAAACTTTGTTTATGATCGTCAAAGGGTAATTTTAGACGTCGAGGTTCTTCGAGACTGTGTTGTCACAGCGGTCTAGCGTATGATAAGTTTTGCCGTCGCACAGAAGCGTGCATCCGGAGCTCGTGGTAGTAATTACGGAAATTACTACTCTAAGTTTTTGTCCTGTTTCTCATCAAACAGTCCTCTTCAAGACTACCACGAATTATTTGAAAAGAAAAAATCTGCGAACGCGATCTCAAATAGTAAATTATTAATTACCAGATCGTTAGGTAATAATATGTCGTTGTACTTTAATATTGAAAGTTTCTGTAATGAAAAAAACAAAAACATCTGATTCCTACAAAAAAAAAGAACAGGCCGAAATGAATAAAACCTGTAGTAAATGTGTGACCTTGTTATAAATAGAATATTTCTGAAAAGACCACATGTGCAATTCAGCTGCTTCGTAAAGAGATGCATTCATAGAGTACAATAAGTATTTATCTTATTTTCTTGATATTTTTTCCACTTGTAGGTCAATTACAACACTCTAATTCGAATAAAGATCAAAATTATTCCATATGGAATCAAGATCAAATTTATTCTATATGGAATAAATTTGACCCTGATTCGAATTAGAGTGTTGTAATTGACCTACAAATGAAAAACATATCAGGAAAATAAGATAAGTAAAAAAGGTCTTAAAAATACTAATAAGCATTTATTGACATATTCAACTTGATAAAAATTACCTGTTTATGTCTATTAGAAAGTTTTGCAGCGTTCCATTTTTTCTTATGCACACGTGTCAGGCCCGGATTCAACAAAATTTGGTACTTATTAAAGGAAAAATTATTTAAATATATGATCGTAATTTTTTTGGATTTACCTTTCTTGTGATATTAGTTTTATACTTATTAATTTTCCGACACTATTTATTTGACACCCTGTATAAATTGAATGAATTGAAATATATAATACCCATATTATATATTTCAATTCATTGTAAAACTGTCCCAAATCTTACTAATCCAATATTGGTTAATACCTAAAAGTAAAATCTAATTAAGCACTAAAAGATAAAATATGTACCGAAATCGGTAATAAAGTTTGTTTACGTACGTGAGGTTGCTTTCCTGTCGTTCGTTATATTGCTATTCAATAAAGTTCCCTCTCTGAGGGTATTTTGGTTGATGATGCGATCTAACTTTGATTCGAGTTTTATGTGGTGCTCCCTATCTCGTTTTTCCCGATTCCTCTATTGCTGTCTCTATTTATCGCTCAGTGTTGACAGTATTGACATGTTTATTCCTATCTTTTCTGTGAATTCTATATCCCTTTATTACTCTTGCCTTCGATGTTAAGATTTCTACCTTAAAGTATTGAGTTATATGCACTGATCTTGAGTTATCTGCCAAAACTAATCAGATTTTCAAATCTACATTTACATATTTCTTCAAGTTTTATCAGGGATTATAGGATGGTGTAAAGTATATGTAAAGCAACCTACAGGAGTTTTGTTTTCGATATTATTTACTTGAATTCTTGGGTAGTCGCAGGAGTAGTATGCTTTTAACAGATATTCTTATAATGAACACAACCGTATGTATATAGATGTAGATACAAATGTACACATATATTGATTATTGTCTCTTTGTCAACGTCTTCTCTATTGTTTAATGTTACTGAGTATGTAAAGCGGTACTATTAGCAATTTCTATTTATTGGATCGTTTCCAGTGATCGCTGAAAGATCTACGTGAAAAATTTATATGCCATAGAAGTACTATGCGAGAATAAACATCATATTTGTCATCTCATTTATATTCACTAGTTGCCGTTAGAGTGTTTTGACATAAAATAAATAAAAAACTAGGGGTTGGAATTTCTTAGATATCGCTTTAATGTCACGAAAGCGAAGGAAAAGCGTACTATAACAGGACGATGTGTAATCAGATCTACATATATTACTAGACGCCAACACCCAGAAGAGACCGTTGTAATAGGTCGTGAGAAAAGGGTGAAACGTTTCAAGTATAATCTAAAATAAACAAGAATTTGTTGAAATATTGGATTTTTCGTTCTTTCATCTTTTACAATGAATGCAGTCGCTATTTGGTTTGATCGCCATGTCACAGTTCGTATGCACGTTAATTAATAAAGGAAAGAAGAAACTGTACGGAAAAGAGATATATTTTTATTTAATGTTACAATTAAGCGTGATATGCGACTGCTCTGAAGTAACAAATCCATTCACATGTCAGACGAAAACGTTTGGTAACATTTAAACAAACTTCGACCTCAGATCTAGTGAGATACGTTGATTACTACGTATTATTTGAAAATAATTGTTATCAAATCATAATCTACTTATCCAATCAAGATCAGAGATTTTAGTGAAATCTAAACTTGATGAACCTATATATGTCATTACCCCTTAGGGCGCTAATATGTTACTAATCTACTTAAATAGGTAATCATCTTTCGTGGATGTCCAAACTTGTTTGTTTCTCGTTATCTGCTTCCCATCATTCCATTGTAGTCCTTGTTTTTGTAAGTTGTTCGCTATCACATTATCCTACGTTTTCCCTGGTTTTTCTCAACTTTTTTTCAACTTATCTACGCTAACCATACCTTTTTTCGGTCTTCATTCTTCCATGTCCATACCACCTTAATTGTTGCTTCCCAATGGTTTGCAGAATAGGTTATACTTTCAATTCTTCCCTTATGGCTTCATTTCTTCTTTTATCTGCAGGTGTAACCCTTTCACTGCTCTCATGCCTACTTCATATCGATAGCTTGAATTCTGCTCATTAACTTGTTACGTAGCACAGCTACAGTTACAGCTTTCGCAAAGATATGTGAAGATTGGTTGAAATACTGTCTTATATGTTATTTTTGTTTTTCTTGATATTCCTTTATTCCTCATAAACTTTTTCTTTAGAGCATAGTATAATTTTGTCGTGTTTCTAATCTGTTACAATTAAAAGGATTTTTAAATTAAATTGACATGTATTTGTCAAAATTGGTAAAGCAGTTCAAGCAGTGTTTCAACATCATCCTCCTGAAATATTATTCACTAACTGATTTTATGCAGAAACTGAGTAGTTACAAATGTTAAAACAGAAAGAGTTCTCCTCTGACATTACGAATGTTATTATTTGGCGAAATAGTGTCCACCGATATTGGCAATATTATAATTTGAGGTGACACCTACATTTTCCCTATTTATTTACATTCGGAGTTTCATTACAAATTTCTAAATGATATTTATGTGCAAGTTAATACCACTTGCCTATGAACGCGAATGTTAGATCGTGTATTAAATACGAGCAGCGTAGTCATGAATGTAATCGCGTTGTATGGACAACGCACACCTATCTATTGGGTTCTGTTGGAATGTTCATTAGCATGAATGCATGGGGTAGATAGCTCTTTAATCGCGTATTTTACTGCAACTTTGAACCAAAATTTAGAGCCATTTTTTAATGCAATTTTCTACTTCGATTACGCAAATGCGCTAATATTTTCCAGTATTTTCGTTAAATTCAATCACGTCCAAGCAGAAGCTATTCATTAGAGATAGAATACAATTACAGATTTTTCCTGCTCTCTATTTATTGTTCTCGTTAAGTTGATTGGTCAATTTAAACGTTAATAAATCGTTTTATTTGTTTGTACCGCATTGGTACAAGTTAATCTGAAATACATGAATGTGAATTCAATATTTTATGTCCATGTTTTTGTGCGATGGTCAACATGGGGTTTTCAAGTGTTATACATGTATACGAGAGATGTTTGCAAACAAAAAAATCTTTAAGTTTTAGTTATAAAAGGTGTAAAGATGTCACAGGAAAATTTTATTCACGTTACATTCAAGTTACTCGTACTGTTCAACACAATTGCCACCTTGAGCTTTTGATGTCGAAACACAGTTATCGTTAATGCCCTTGTAATGGGATGTTCGTTTTCTGTTATTGATCTTGAAGGTAAAGCTGTGCGGTCAACAAGACTGCCAAAGATCTTGCAATAAAAATGTGCAGTCCCGATATAGTGGACTGAAGCTATCCTGTGTTCTTACCTAAAGCTACACCTAAAGCCAATTTTGCACTGACCTGACATTTCACCGGCTATGGCCATGCCACCTGTGGTACCTTGTTTTATCGTTAACGCAATTGGTATGTAGATATAGAATAGGATTCAGGTAAGGGTGTAGGACAACTGGCCGCGGCTAACTAGCTGCAGCCAATTCGTCGCGGCCGACTCGCCGTAGAGACAACTGGCCGCGAAGACGGCAAAATCGTGTGTGTAATCCCTAACTATTGTATAAATAGTAATAAACGTTGGTCCGCATAGCGATTTTTGTTTATTTAACAGGTGCAACACGTCCAGCAACAAGTTCTTATATTTCTCTTGATAACGTTGAAAACCATTTATAAATCGCAACATTGTAGGGTTATTCATGCCAGGTTCTGTTACTACACGACGATGTGCTGCTTCAGCTCCATTTAGTGTCCTATGGCAAACATCGAAATATTCGGAGAAAACATAGGTTCTCTTTGTCCTGCGCGTTGTCTATTCCTTCGACCAATATAATTGTCCTCGAACCAATCAAGTAGTTGTTCTACTTCATTCGGTAAATTAGCTGACACTGTTAGTATGTATTGCGCGATCCAAGTCCGGTTTTGGCCCAAATGCTATAAACCATAACCATTTTAGCATATAAAGCAAATTCGGCATCATTTTGATAGCAATGTATTAGATGTAATTGACCTAGATGTTTTTTCATATTTTGTGCCAAATGGAAAAAATACTACGTGCTTCTGCTTGTGGAAAATGAGTCACATGAAATTGATTGCGGATTCAAAGGGGGCAGCAATTGTTGTAACATATCAAATAATTTATCATAGATGTCTCTAGATTTACGAGGAAGCAGGGCATAAAATGCGACATGTATTCCTCCATATCTTTTGCCAAAAAGATTAGAGTTGCAGGATTTGGTGGTGGATGTTTCATTTGATTGCGTTTTCTTTAGAGCTCCTAGACTTGCAAGTGTATCTTGCCAAGCAAGTCCAATTTTTTGCAAGCAATGGTTTAGTTATCATTTGTGTGTGATGTTGGTTCCTCTGTTTCTTCTGCCCGTTTTATAATTTTGTAGGCAGCTGTATTTGTTTCTACTTTAGCTGCGGAAAAATCATGCGAATATTTACGATTTTGATGACTTTTCCGTTATCCAGATGAACTTTGGTTTTGCACTTCTTTCGTCGTTCACATCGCCAAAAGTGTACTGTTTCCCATGCAGACAATCTATCAAACACATACACACTTACATATATTCGTCTTTGTGAAACATCACGATTTCGTTGGGAGTTAATAACGTGTTCGATTATGCTGTCTCTGCTCCACGATATGAATTCAAACTAAGAATAAGCAGAGGTAATTACTAGTTCGTTATTTCGTAATTAAGCACTACTTTTGCCACTACTTAACGGCTAATTTGCTTTATGAATTAGTAAAAAAAATGTTTATCAGGTAGGTAACCTACCTAACCTAACTAAGAAAAACATTCCACACCGTCATACCTATATTTTGAATTAGTGATCCAGACACAATTACGATTTTGAATATATTGGCTAAATTGTGAATTGTTTCTCTCTCTATTTTATTATTTAGTATATAATTTCAAAATACAACTTTACAATTACAAGGTAATCGAATACATACCTTTGAAATTATTTGTTAATTAAATATTAATAAATATACATAGAAAGTTGAATTTTGAAATTAAAGTAATTTCACGTATAACAAATTCACTAGCAACTTTTATATGTGTAATGTATATGTATATAATGTGTTGCAATGCTCAAGTATACCTTATGTAATTGTATAATGTATGTATTTTATCGAATATTCCCTAAATATTCATATTTTTGTATACAACCACACGGAGAAAAATTTATAGTATTTATAAGTATAAATATACTGCATTTTAGTATAATTTAATGCTATATATAGGACAGCAACATAGCATACTAAATTTAACAATAAATTTATTCCTGGAAATTAAGTACCTATTATACTTCAATTTACTATATTTTATAGCAACTTTAATGCCCGGTTGCACCGACCTCTGTTAGAGCGTTGTTATCTAATCTTTATTAGTAAACTCTTGGTTAAGTAAAATTTTGTTGCACCAACAGCGATTAGATCTAACGTCGAATTACTTAACCGCGGTTAGTTGATCTAAGTCTAGGCATCAATTAACGTTTAGTTACTGTTTATGTTAACCTCATCGGTCAATACAAATCGTTCTGTTATAGAAATAAAATACAATAAAAACAAAAGAGATGTCGAGTGATAGTGATAGTGAGAACATTGAAAGTAGCTCATCTTCATCGTCTTCAGACGAGGAATTACTGCAATTAATAAATATGCTACCCCGACCTGAAATTTATCGCCAAGGAATAAACCCTATGGAGTTTTATAATGACACGGATTTCAAAATGCTGTACAGATTTTCTAAAATAGCAGTACAACATATGTTAGATATATTTAATCTACAAAATTTTGGACCCGCTACAAATAGAAATTTCCCTGTAACAGCAATGACTCAATTGTTAACATTACGATTTTTTGCAACTGGATTCATACATTTTTAAATTCATTTGCCACATATACCTATATGCTTTGCGCAACATTACTGTATTAATTTGCCTTGATCACATTGAATACTACTCTTGTGAGCCAAAGAAAAGTTCTTCAAGTAGACCATGAACAATCGTGGAAATTAAATCAAGTGACAAGTACGTAGCTTCAAGTTAAATTAACTTGGGACAGAAGTGGCTTTTATTCATGGCAAGTGCTAAAAAACTGTTTTAGCTTACTCAATATGATATATTTCACTTCAATAGCCATTCTGTGTATTCTTATTCATACTAACCTTTTCATCAGCATTCTCGTTTTTTAATTTTCTTTTTATATTATTGTAGCTGTTCTTTAACTGCAGCAATGTTCTAGCTCCATTTACGGTAGCTGCATTAAATGCTTTAGCTATACTTGCTCCTATGCTTGGTTTTTTTGTTTTATTGTTGCGCCATCGGTTTTTTTATTCTCAATGCTATCGAAGTGTTGAGCCATAATAGTCATTAGCAACTCTCTCTGTTTCGGTAAAATTAGCACATCTATCGCGTTTTTCCATCGTTAAAAACGGTTAGGTACAAGTTTACAAATTAAACAGCAGACAATAAATCTAATCCGCTACTTCAAAAACATTCAACAAGCAACAAACTTCATAACCAATCACAGAATTGAACGTCACAAACTTTAGTAGCATCATCTATATGGCGCCGTGTTAAGTAATCCGTATTAATTTTATGTCGGTGCAACCACAAAGTTAACACAGATTAACAAGTAATATAGGATTTGCTAACCCAAGTTAACAAATTTAATCACTGATGTTGGTGCAACCGGGCATAAGTAAATTGCTTGTACTACAATTAGCAATAATTTGTACTGTAGGTAGGTAGTACGTGGTGTTTATCGATGTTTTACCGCCAATATCAACCTTTTCACAAATACAAAGACCGCGTCATACTGCATCTCATTCTTTTTACGTACGAGCGCCTTAAACCTTCTCTCTCTCATTTCCAACGTGCATAAATTGAAACTACCTTGATTTAAAAACCAATATAAATACTTTTAAAAACCAACGAACTAGTTTTGCTAGATGTTGTAAATTATTTTTATTTAAAAATTTCATCAAATGTAGCAAACCTTTTGATTTAATCTTAAAACATTTTGTTTTAAGATTTTAGGAACAAAATTGTTGTTGGCCATTAAACACAGTGTTCGTAATTTTAATACAATTTATACTATTTGTAAGTATAAATTTCTAAATAAAATGTTTTGCTGTCACATTTTTCTCAGTGCATATATAGGATTTTTGCGGCTATTTGGCCGCGGCCAGTTGTTACATTTTCTTCAGGTAAATATTTCTTTCTTCGAATAAATCGTATTGTGCAGCACAAGAAGTAGTTCATGTGATTGGCATTTAATAAATTTTTGACGTGATTATGTTTGAATTCTTAGAAGCCAAAAATAATGCATATCATGTTACGTAAGATAACGAGAATATATTCTTCACAAGTTATTGAGTAAGTGTACGTGAGAAAATAAATTTGAAAATTGCGATATAATAAATTAGCAATTAGAAGTTTTTAGAGGTGTTTAGAACTAATAAATTAATTCAGAGAGGAATGCACTGAGGAAATTGCAAGTTACATAAACTAATTTAAAAGGTTAAGCAAGAATAAGACCGGTGGAATGGTCAGAGAAAAAATAAATCACCACAAGAGAAAATTGTAGCAAACTCATAACCACTCTGAGAAAGTTACTTTAGAAGAAAAAAAGATATTAAGGAAGTTTCTGTACACATACATTTGTATGGTCGATTTAACGCGATTCTTATTTAATCTAACAGAAGAAATTAAGTTATAGACAACAGAACCCATCTTGAATCTGGTCGTATTATAGTATGTAGGAATTATGAGTAGCAACTAGGAAACATTTCCAAAAGCCATTTAACAACGAAGAACTTTACTTATCATACCCATTTCAGAAAATGTGTTCGAAAATGTGCCCTTCTACTTCGATACATTTATCTACCCGCAATTGGATAATAATAATTAATTGGAATGCTATTCAGCGGTACAAAACCGTATTTTCTTCAGTACTTGACAATTTGTGAATACGTACGCATTGTCCGATTCCCATTTAGAATATTAATTATCAATCCAATACAAGTTAGTGTTAAATATTTGAACAAGAGAGAATTGAAATGATTTACATCTATGGAAAAAGTGGTAGAAATATCGATGACGCAGTTAATCTTTACTCACAACGTTTTCCCGACAAGGTGCGATCGTGCGCTTTTTTTCCCGAGTCGTTCAACGGTTCTCTGGCGAAGGAACTGTGCAGCAAAGAAAACGTAATCGTCGAAAAACAATTGCCGGAGAAAATAATGAGATCGCGATATTAGCTGAAGTAGGAAAATGCAGGAAATATGCAGGTTTATAACGGGTACTTTTTAAAATTATTTTCAAGTAGCTAATAATCGGCACATTAGTACTCGAAAAATATCTCACGGACGGTGGTACATATCTGTACGAATTATCGAAGCAGTGCCTACTTCTAGGTGCCACACTCACTTGTTAACAAATTTTGTGTCGAAGAAAATGTATGTGGACTTCACTGCAAATACCAAATTAGGCATGGTGGCCTTTGGTGTATTACTGGTTATTAGGTACGCTTCTGATGATAATTTTTGTTCCAGAAAATAAAAGTTACCCAGAATTATTTTCTTTGATGGATATAAAGTATTATAATGGCGATGCCGACTCTAGTAAAGTGGAGACAAGCAGTTACGGTTTGGGCAAGCAATAAAGAGTCACGGTCTTACAAAAGATATAAAGGTAAGGTTTCTCTGATTCTTCAGAAGGGCATGAATAAAGTAAAAGCTGTAAACAGTAGTAGTTAGTAGTTTTTATACAGTGCACTAGAAAATGATCTTCTTCGAAGCAAAATGATAATTTAAGATTTAATTTGTAACTGTGCAGAATTAGAAATGACCTCGAGTTTTACCAGCTAATAAGATATTTAGTAGGAACACTTGTGGAAAAATGTCAAAGTTATGATAATAAATGTTTAATGCCCTTTAATATATTCTCTTTACATATAGACCTCTTTATTGTTTATTCTGTAACTCAGATTCAAATAGACAATTGTGCAAAAGGTTTGGAACTATGAGAAGAGAAAGATTTATACGTTTTGTAGTACAGAGATTGTGTGTTGCCATTAAGCTAGACGACAGGTGGAAACCATATCCAGTTGTATTTCTCAGGATTGATGTCTTATCACAATCAGCTATCATTTTAACTTTTAGTTCATTGCTGCAAAGCAATTGAAATGTGAATAGATTTTCGAATATTAATAAACAATGGTAGAAACTGTTTTTAATGGACAGCCTTTATTTTAAAATTGATTTATAATTATTTTTGGGCTACCAACTGTAATAAAAACAAACTTGTATCAAACAGCAGGTAAAAATATATAATTTGACATTAAGTGCAGTTTAATTATCTATCAATTTGGTAATTCCAAAAAAAACAAATGACGTAATATATGTACTTACAAACAAAAATCGTTGTTACTATAACCAAAAAAATATACTTTGCACTTGGCGTACGAAACTATTAATACCATTAATTAAAAGTATTAGCAGTAACAAATAAAGTAAGTGCCTTCCTAATTTAACCATGCATTTAGGCAGGTAAACATAAAGATACGAAAAGACCACTTACCTCGCCATTGCAGAAGCAAAACAGTATAGCAACGCAGAGACCCTGCAAAAACGAAAACTTTATTTATTCATGTAGGTTATTAGAAAACACGACTGAACAATGATTGCTCAGCTTGATACAAAGCAAGTAAATTCTCTAGTATCATCTACGTATACAGGGTTATTCACGCTATACGGAACGGAATATTGTGGCGAAAATACGCGACTAGGAAAAAGTTTGATTTTCAGGAAATATGCAGGTTTATAACGGGTACTTTTTAAAATTATTTTCATATTATACAAGGTGTCCCAAAAGCTCTAAAATTATCAAAGTTGTTTTTTTTAATGGAGCACTATGAATGTTTTGCATTTTTTGGATTCTCCAATAAAAATATGTAGGTAGCTGTTTATAATAGCCAAACCTTAAGTGTTTTTCGGTAATTTGAATTTTCTCCAAATCTAACCTTATTTGGAGATTTCAAATACTTAAGAAGTACATATTTAAGTTATGTAAGTGAAATTTACAATTAAGTATACCAATAGATCATAGTTTATATCCCAATTATAATAAAGTTGCCATCTTACACAGAGTGTCCAAAAATTAAAAGTAATCACGTAAGAACTTTAAGTGTCTATAACTTGATTAATTTAAATAGGACGCCATATTTTTTAACTTACCAGAGGATGTACTTTTTAATTATCTATCGAATGGTATTAATACCAAAGTCTTTTTACAGAATATGTAAAATAATAATAATAATATAAGCATTTATTTCAAACTGCCAGCATTTATTTCAAACAGCCAGCATTTATTTCAAACTGCCACCACATTACACAAATACACTATGTAAGAATGCAGAAGTGGGTTGAAACAAGTCTAACAAATGAGAAAACACTATACAAATACTACAAAAGAGAAAACTATATTAGCTAGCTTATTCTACCACCTACAGTAATATAAACGAACATTGATCATATCAACAAAAGAACAGAAAATACAAAATGATCAAAACAATCGAAAATTCAAGAGTAAAAATTAAAGTAATTAAAAATAATCAAAGAACTCACTTATTGTATAAGGTTCAATTCTGATTAATAAATTAAAGACCTCTCTAGTAAATACCTTATTGTTATTAATGTCTCTAATATTTTTAGGTAATCTATTAAAAAGCTTAATACTAGCATAAGAAGGTTCTTTCGCTAGCATGGTGAGTTTATGTTTGGGATAATTATATAATTTATTCCTGGCGTTATATGTATGATTAGGAAGATACTCAACAAATTTACCTGTATGTTTAAAGTTGAAAATTAGACATTCATAAATGTATATTCCTGCGTAGGTTAACACCCTATTCATTCTAAATTTACCTGTACACGATTACCTAAACGGGATGTTGAATATTATGCGCATAGCGTGATTTTGTATAACAAAAGCTTATAGCATCCGAAGCATTTCCCCAAAATAAAATTGCAAATTTTAAATTTGCAACAAAAATGCCATAGTAGATACACTTGAGCGTGTGCATATCCAGGTACTGTTTTAGAATCTTCAAACAATAGCATATACCATTTAGCTTTTTGGATAAGAAAGAAACATGACCGTGAAAATTTAATTTGTTATTGATAATCAAGCCTAGAAACTATACTGAGTTATTTAGTTGTACAAAATCGTTATCAACAAGTATGGTAGGAGGAATACCTTGCCTAACAGTCCTAAACAATATAAAATTAGTTTTCTCCATATTCAATTTCTGTTGATTAGACAAGGCCCATTGTTCAATTCTACTCATAAGATCGCTAACGACAGATTGCATACTACAATAGTCTTTGGCCAATATTAGGACCAAGTTATCATCGGCATAGTGCATAGCAATGAGTGTGTGGTGTGTTATTAAATAGTTCACAAAAAGCAATCATAAATATATTAAACAGTAGGGATCCCATCACCTGAGGAATACCACGTGAGAGAGTTCTTACGTCAGACTTTTTATCAATTCCATTAATATTTATGTCAACGACTTGCTTTCTGTTAGATAGATAACACTTTAACCAATTCAGGGATGCGCCACGTACACCATATTTTTCCAACCTTATTAGTAGCATTTCATGATTTATGCAGTCGTACGCTTTGGTCCAAAGAAATACCCAGGGATAACCATCCGTGTTCAAGTATTAACACATTTACCCTTCAAAAAACCATGTTGGTTGACACTAAATAAATTACATTAATTGAAAAAGTTTACCATGCGATTAGAACAGTCTTTCAAAAATTTTAGAAAAGGTGGGTAATACGCTAATAGGCCTATAACGTTCAGGTAGGTTACCATCTCCTTTTTTATAAATGGGTATCTCTTTTGCCATTTTCAAGCTCTCGGGAAATATGCCATATTTAAAGGAATTGTTAATTATGACAGTAAGAGAATTAATAATATATTCAAACAATTTTTTACAACAGATGTAGATATTTCATCATAACCAAAACTATTCTTATTTGTAAAACATTTTACAATAACTAGAATTTCAGCTTGAGTCGCCAAATCAAATGAAAAGATACATGCATTTTCCATAATGTTGGCGAATATCACAGGCATCTAGATACATAACAAATTATTTACAAAACACCAAATCGTACAAAAAACTATTATTTTACATATTCTGTGAAAATACAAAGACTTTGGTATAAATACCATTCGATAGATAATTAAAAAGTACATTCTCTGGTAAGTTAAAAAATATGGCGTCATATTTAAATTAATCAAGTTATAGACACTTAAAGTTCTTACGTGATTACTTTTAATTTTTGGACACCCTGTGTAAGATGGTAACTTTATTATAATTGGGATATAAACTATGATCTATTGGTATACTTA
>SMLS01036777.1:0-22486 GCA_004785975.1 Popillia japonica | reverse complement strand
ACTCCAAACCGGGCCACACGAACCCCAGCCAGGCCACACCATCCCAAACCGGGCTACACCGACCCCAGTCAGGCCACACCATCCCAAACCGGGCTATACCGACCCCAACCGGGTCACACCAACCCAAACCGAGTCCCATCGGGCCCCACCAAGCCAAACCGGGCCACACCTGGCAAAGCCATGCCAGACCTGACCATCTATGTAATATTATCACATTAGCATTTTATTAAATATTTGCTTACCTTCAAGTGCTCATACCCCTCTTGGTGCAACACATCATATGCCTTCCAACAGTCGGATATGATGGTTGTCCCAGGTTTGATCCACTGCTTGATGATGGGGAGGAGGGTGTTTGTGCCTCGCTGCTCCACTGGTACCATAAAAACCCGTCCGGTGCCTCGCTCGAAGCCGCCAAAAACCCACTGGCCTTCAATACGATGCCCCTTATGGTATTTTCTACGTCCAAATTTGGACTCGTCTATCTCGACAACGATTCCTGGGCCACCTAATTTTGTGGGTCTGTACATGAAATACTCCAAACAAACCTCCCGACAAAATGAAGCCCAATCAACAGCAGTTCTTTGACTGAGCTTCAGTTCCACGCAAATGAATGTTTGGCTAAGACATCGAACCCACAAATTAATGAAGCCTAAAATCTGCTGTAGGGATAGTTTAGATCGCGCAAAAAATGTCCCCGTTCTTAATGCAACTCGCGTCCCACATACACGTCGAGCTTGCTTCCGGAAGGAGATTTTCTGGTAACACTTCCACACCGAACCATCGATACTAAAATTTAAAACAATGAAAATAAGTATGTAGGTCTAAAATATCTATCTGACGGCTTACCTATCTTGGAACCTCTCCAATTTCAATAAATTGCCACACGTTGGGCACTTGTAATCCCCTTCAATGGGGATCAAGCCCCAACGTTGTAACTGTTGTGGCAATTCATCGATCTTATCCGTAATCCGGATGAGGTCCATGAAGCTCATGATCTAAAAACATGAAAAGTCAAATATGGTATGCAATTATATATCATATTAAACTTACCGGAGTGGTTGGAGCAGCGGTTGAAGTGGTTGGTGCGGCAGCCATAGTATAAAACCCAGGAACAAAAAATCAAGGCTTCAAAAATGAATTAATGGAATGGCGTCTGATGGCGTCTAATAGCGTCAAATTAACAAAAATCGATAAAGATGAATAAGTTGCGCATGCGCAATACCAGTGGTGAATGTGGAATAATGTCCTGCAGAGGGCAACACTTTACATAAAATGTCCGATTGAACGTCAAAATAACGATACTTTTATAATTTTTTCCTGGCGCAAATAGGTGCGTCCGCGCTAAAATTTTACCATTTTCTCTAGTTTTAGGACCCAAGAATACGTTATACCAAAAATTACGAAAATCGGAGTTAGGTCGCTATTCTTCAATTTAGCCAAAATTTATTTATAATTTGACACGAAATAAATGTCAATTTTATTCCACTGAAGAAGTTGTTACGAAAACCAGATTATATACAGGCTGTCCCAGCTTTTAGTTTACAGGCATTATCTACGTTCATTATATAGTTATCAAAAAAATGTTCAAATAGAAGTTACTTGATATCATATTATGTCAAAAATGACATATTCTGTTTTTTATTTTCTCGTGACTTGGAGGAGATTTCAAGGTCAACGTTGATTTTTTAATAGGAAACATGAATTTTTAATATTGCATGTTTGTCAAAAGTTAGCAAATAACTTTTGTTTGATACATTTTTTAATTTGCCGTTCGAGCACTGAACGCGATCTAACGCACGACATTTATATTAGATTTTTTGATCGAGAAAATATTTAGAAAACTTTATTTAAAAAATATGATTTGATGCAATAGGCAGTAGATTTGGTTCGGTATCACTGCATTTTGACTGCTCGACTGTTTAAAGTGAATCTTTTTATCATGATTTTTCGATAATAGGAATTAAAATAGCGATAAAAATACAGGAAAATTTGTTTGTTAAAGAATATTCAATATTTACATTAGAGTAACTGTGAAATAAGAAAAAAAAAAAATCAATAATTATAAGTGTGTAATCTTTTAAATGTTCAATTTGGGCTCCACCAGCTCGGCATCCCATGCGAATTCGATTTTTCAGATCATCGAGTTTACAGACCGCACTTGATACAGTAATTCCTTTAAATAACCCCACATGAAAAAATCAAGAGGCGACAAATTTGACGCGTTTGCGTTTTGACAAGTTCGCAATATCACTGTACCAACTTAAGTCGCATTAACACGGGCTATTTTTAAAATTGTTTCTTTGGCCTTGTCAACTGCAAACAAAACATTACCTGTCAACTAACGAGCCAGTAGATTGATTTTGCCGCCCTAGTGAAATAATTTTACTGCACACCTGTATTTTTATCACTATTTTAATTTTTATTCTCGAAAAATCATGATATAAAGATTAACTTTAGACAGTCGAGTTGTCAAAATGCAGTGGGACCAAACCAAATCTACTGGCTGTTGCATCAAATCATATTTTTAAATAAAGTTGTCTAAATATTTTCTCAATCAAAAAATCAAAAAAGTGTATCAAACAAAAGTTGTTTGCTAACTTTTGACAAATAACATGCAATATTAAAAATTCATGTTTCCTATGAAAAAATCAAAGTTGACCTTGAAATCTCCTCCGAGGTCACGAGCAAATAAAATATTGACAAATAATAATAATATTGACAAATAAAGTCACCTGTGCCCACACAGAAAAGAAATTAAACAAAATCACAATTTAGTATTACATTTTCTTTCGGGTTAAATAGGCCCGACCAGTACAGCATGTTTAATATTATGTATAGCATATTACTTCCACTATATACTTTTTACTTCTTCCACTAAATTACTCTTCTTATTTTTTGCAGCTCGTCTGTGTGCAAAATTGGACTACTTGTTCAAAATATTCTTTAGGACTGCATAGAAAGAGAAGATTTTGCGGATAATCTACAAATTAAAAGCTATAGTAACTTTCAGTAGTCGTCTATATATGGAGTTATCATAAAATAATTTATTATAACTTTTCAACAAACTAAGTTAATAACAAGAAATAAACGAAATCTAATTGCTTAAGGAATGGGATTTAGTATGCCCAAAATCTGTTACAGCAATTGGTCAATCTGACCTTCATTTTGTTGTTCCTCTAAATTGTACGCAGCATTCCGTAACATTTCTGGTTAAATTGTACCGATTTGCTCCGTAATATTCTGTTTTCATTCTTGTAGCGTTGTTAGTCGTCGTCTAAACACTAAGCTTTTTAAATAATCCCAGAGTCAGTAAAGCGCTGGGTTAAGAGAGATAATATTGGTGGAGATGAATGTGCTCGTTTCGCCGTAGTATCGTTCACCGTTTACGGTTACATTTACGGCTTCTCCATTTTGAATTTCCTCGTAGAAATAGAGACCAATGATAAAATCTATTCTACGGTTAAGGGTATTAACCATTTACTTAGTGTAAACTGTGCGTTCTCTACACATAAATTACAGGATAACCATTCGGGTTCAATTTGCATTTGAGCCATTATTGACAAAGCAAAATTGTATCTATGTAGTTGTCAAATCTGCCCTCTTTAATTTAAACAGCATTTTCAGTTTATACGCATACATTGTTAGAGTTTTTCGTAAAATTTTCCAAGCCATGGTATACGACACTCGTATTTGCACTGCTGATTGCTAGTGGATTACCTCTGATTCTCTATCTCTGACTCTCTGTCCTCATTTTGATGAAGAACCTCGGCAACTTGGACATCACTTCATCTTCCTGATGGTGGTAGTTTAGTTACCGACCCAGTTCTTTCAAATTTTTGTCTCAAATTGCGGTACGGATTTAAAATATATCACTTGATAACCTTACATTTTGTATTTCAATATCTAACAGAATAATGTCTTGTTTTTTTCTACTCGTTTAATACACTGCATCAATACCAGCTTATAAACTAGTTTATAGCTGGAAGATATACTGTTATACAAGAAATTGCTAGAAGTTTTGTAGGTTCACATAACAGATAAAAGAAGTACCACAAGAATATCAGACAAACATACTCTCCAAAATATTGCAGCACTGAGACATTCACAAACTCACTACTGCTAACTACAGAATTCTCCCCTCCTAGATTACGTGAAACCGGTAGATTCTCGCCATATTATGAAGGTCGTGAACGTGAAAGGCCCTATAGGATTTTATGTACGACGGAGTATTACGATTGGCTCTGCCTGAGTGGGTTAGCACAATAACTTACGCAGACGACCTGGCATTATTAGTGGCGGCCAGAAACAAGACCGAATTTCAGTGGAAAGCGAACGAAGCCGTAGAATAAGTGGCAGAGTGGATGATACGCCGCAAACTAGAACTGGCCCCACAAAAAACTGAGTGCGTTATTCTTAGAGGAGAGAAAGATGTGAAGTGTGCAGTGTTGAAATGCGAGGGAACAGAAATTCGTTCAAAGAAAAACGTGAAGTACTTAGGGATGACTATAGGTCATGATGGCCGATATGGTGAACAAGTGAGAGATGCAGCCCTGAGAGCCGAAGAAAAAGTGGCTCAGTTGATGCGAGTGACAGGAAATATTAGAAGTTCTAGCTACGGGAAGAAATTACTCTATTGTCACGGGAGAATCGATCCTTTTATATTGAGCCCCAGTCTGGCATAAGTGGGCACAAAAAACTTCCTATGAACGCAGGTTAACGAAAGCACAGAGAAAGTTCCTCGTGCGCATACAGGACTGCATTGTCCCAAGAGTTGCAAGTCATCGCTGGCATTCCTCCAATTTGTCTCCTGATAGAAAAATGTAGAAGTCTGCATTGTAACAAAGCGGAAACAAAACAGGCAGCTAGAGACCATACAATATAACTGGAGTACCATAGACCATAGAGATGATTTCGCGAATACAGGAATGGGTCAAGTGCGAACATCGATGTGTTGGATACTACCTCACTCAGGCGCTTACTACTCACGACAGTTTTAAAACCTACACCAAGCGAATAGGAAAAACTAATGACGACCTGTGCAATACTGCCGCGAGATAGACACTGCAAGACACACCCTTCGAGTGCCTAAGATGGGAAGAAGAGAGACGCGCAACCAACGATAAGTTGGGTATAATATTAACACCGGATAATATGATCGCTCTCATGGTCAGTGAACGAGCAGTGTGCGACCGCATCAACAAGTACGTTAGCGACATTATGAAGATAAAGGAAGCAGAGGAAAGAGAGTAGAGATACTTTGGAATGTAAAGGACTGTCCACCCGCTTGATGTTTTCACTTAGAAGTTCCATAGATAAAAGGGGTGGTTTTAGTGGGTACACGAGCTCTAGAGAGTCGCCGAGTCCCACACTACTAGGGAAGGACAGAAGCGGTACCTAGTGTCTATTCCATGGTTTCCACCCAAAAAACAAAGATTTTGCGTGCTGAAGAAGACCGCCTGGACCTTGTTAGCAGAAATCCAGGTGTAAGGACACAAGAGGCAGCATGACAGACCGGGGTGTCTCGTAGTACGGTCCACAGCATATTGAGATGTGATACGAGATTTCTTACAGCCGTATTATATTCAGCGTGTGGAAGAATCGACTGAAAATGGTCGTGGATACATTTAAAATAAAAGTTCCCCTATTATTTAGCCTCCGATACCATTTTCATACGTCATCACATTGTTATTGAAACCTTAGCATTCAAAGCTATTTAAAAAAGCTGACTTAACAGCATTATCTCATAGTTTTTATTACATCGGCAGCTGTTTTTGCGATGTCTTGCGTTAGTCCGATCTAGTTGTTTTTTTAAAGACTGTGCGTTCATAGGCGGTGCATATTACAATTTATAGGGAGGGAGGAGGAGGGGAGTCAATTTTGCATTCATTAAATTATTAATATCTTTATAATACCTAGCATTGTAGTTTTTGTATAGCTTTAGGAAATGTTTCTTTTGCTTAACTAATTTTGTAGTACTAGTTGAAAACCAAACGAGCAATGAATTATGGTCAGTGAAATTAGACGTGTTACAGCCAGAAGGAGTAATTTGTTCAACTTAATGTCAACTTTTATCATTGATACTCTTTTGCAAAAAAAATTCTTACTTTTCTGCGAAGAGATTCATGATCTTGAGAGCTGTGTACTATAGAAATGAAATTTAGAAATTTAGTCATTGCGTGTCCGTCTACAAGTGTTAAGCGTAACAAAATGCCTAGAGTTCGAAGGCGTCAAAATTATTACCGTCTTAGTGACTTTAACAGAGGTAGAATTGTTGTCTGTCGAGATGATGGTTTGTCTTATCGCGAAATTAGCAGTCCGGTTAATTGTACTGCAGCAATTGCACTGTGCAATTGTACATGACGGTAATGCCTGTGTGTCGTGTGTGGGCAGAAGAAGGTAGAAGAACACGAAGAAAACCAACTGGTCTATCGAGGCGTACCACAGGGCGTCAAGATAGGCGCTGCAGACAACTAGCTCTACGGGACGTTGTGCTAGAACACGTCTAATCGCTGACTAATGGTTTGGAGAAGTAGGTATTGCTATGCGTACACTATATCGCCACATTCGAGCCTTTGGAGTTTTTTCATGCCGTCCACGATTAGTGCTTCCTTTGACTGCGGATCACTGTCGTCACCGCTTAAACTGGTGCAGAGAACGGCAGCAATGAAGAGCAAAATGGCATAATATCGTCTTCAGCGACAAATCGCGATTCTGTCTAGGTATGCACGATGGCCAGAGAAGGGTACGACACCGGTGTGGAGAGCAACGCGATTTTGAATTTGCTGTTTAGAGGAATGTACAGCTGACTGTTGGAGTAATAGTTTAGGGGGCTATTGCTTATGGTAGCCCATCACCACTTCTGTTTATTCGAGGCAGTATGACAGCTGCGTGTTATGTTGATGACGTCCTACAAATCACTTTACTACCTATAACGACGAAAGTCTATAGTTCGACGAGCAATATGTTGCTCGCCGAACTATAGACTTTTTCCAAGAAGCAGGCGTTAATGTTTTGCCGTGGCCACCCCGTTCGCGGGATTTAAACCCCATCCAACATGTATGGAATATCATGGGGAGGTGACTGTCTACTTTAGACCATCTTCCACAAACTTTGGCGAAGTTAATCAACGAAGTTCAAGTTGCTTGGAACGAGGTGCCACAAGCAGATATCAACCGTCTTATTTTGTCCATGCCTAACACATTATTCATTTTTTTTTTCGTGTTACATGTTAACCTTGTGGGTGCGCAGGCTGACGTCATGCCATGTACATATATGTGAAGTGAGCAATAAGGAAAGAAATAATAGCGTATTATTTTTGGTCCCTACAAATACAACACTGACATATATATAACCGCGAATCTTGGAATTCAACGGAAAGAGACAAAAGTAAATTAAACATCACCGAAATGCGATTCCTCAGAAGAACTAAAGGAAAATAAGAAATAGAATTAAGAATACAGCATACAGGAAGGGCAACTAAGATGATATAGCCACATCTGCAAAATGGAAAAAGGGGAGAATGGTAAATAAGTGTATGAAGCAAACAGATAGGCAGGAATAGGGAAGGTAGACCGAGGAGAGCGTGGAGCTATGAGGTGACAGTGGCGGTGGAAGTGAGAATAGAGAGGTGGAACAATATGTAGACTGGGGCAGGACCAAAGAAAATAGATACAGCTCTAAAAGTGTGGACCGGAGGACTCAAATCGAGACCGACCAACATTGTAAGGCAGAAGGTCTTCAGCTTAAGTAAATGCGATATTGGGTTTGCTGTTGAGAGGCATGTAAAGAGGACTGTTGGCGTTCACCACTTCTGTTTATTCGAGGCAGTGTGACAGCTGCGAATTATGTTGATGATGTCCTACAAGCCCCTTTATTACCTTATCTAGATGGTCGTCCACACATTCTTTTTCAGTAAGATAATGCACGTCCCCACATTACTCGTCAAACTATAGACTTTCTCCAAGAAGCACACCTGCATGTTTTGCCGTGACCACCGCGTTCTCCGTATTTAAACCCCATCGGACATGTGCAGGATATGATGCGGAGAGACTGAAGTAAATAGCTTTCATTCGATCAAATATCCTAGAAATACTTTGCGAATTTAAGCTGTCGCATTAAGAAATTGAAATTGAAAATTTACGTTGACATAAACTGGTGATGCCTAATGTAGCTGTTTATTGTTTCAATATCCACATCTTGCGTGATATGTTCGAATTTATACTTCAACATGCGAATTTGAATGATGATGTGTGCCGAGTAGCATATATAAATTATGTCGTATCCAGGAACACCCGCAGCGATAATTAACAAAAAATAATACTGACTGAACAATAGCACCGCCTCAAATCCAAGGAAATCAGCGAATATCCTAGATGGGACTATCAAACCTCTCTTTGTTGCTAATGGTGCATTGGCGACATCAAGTCGTAATTTCAGGTTACATTTCATAAAGTTGTAGAAAATACAATAATTGAAATGACAAATCTCGAAGGACGAAGGGTTACGGTGAGAATTGGAAAAAATTAGATGGGACTGTTTTTGAAATTTACATAGGATTGTTGTTACTTGCTGGGGTTTATCGTCACATGCAGAATCTACGAAAAGCTTGTGGGAGAAAGAAATTGGTAGAAATATATTTAGAGCAACAACAGTGAAATACGTTTAAAACGAAAACGCTTAAGAAAAATATCGGTCGGCAAGAATTAAAAGGGGTTTGAAATCAAAGAGAATGAGACAATGTTGTTTATCGAACAATAGGCAATTTATCTTTTACTAGTTGGCTTTGAAATTCGGTCACGGTGGTATCTATGTTACAATCTTTGTAAAAAGCAGTGAACTTGGTTTGCGTTTTTTTTTATTAAAAAAAATAGTACGTGACAATTACGCTTAGAATGAAGATGGAATTTCTTAAGGCTGTTGATCACAAACAGAAGTTGAAAACGGAAATCTGTAAAGATGTTATTTTTTTTAACGGACGTAGCCGGTCTAAAGACCGGACAAGAGGACCGTCAGAACCGCCCCACATTTCCCCACCTGGAACCGCCATTCATGGCATAACTTCAGTTGGGGTTCGGGCTGTCTTTTCTTATTTTTTTGCGGAGTTTTCCCTACGTCCTCCATCCACCAGGTGATTAGGGGTTCGGATTGGCACGAGACATCACTGCCCCTACCAGAGTTGTTCGACTGCCTTTCAAATTCCTCACTCTCTTTTTGCTTCATGATAGCTGTTACCATGGTCTATCACTCTCCAATGCTTCCTGTTGGTTATCATGAATGTTTATTATTGTATCCGGTGTCAGTGGGCCGGTCAATCTATAGGCTCTTTCCCTGTGATCCCTCCATCTGTCACACTCAAAAATTGTGTGTTCAGCCGTGCCTATTGCTCCACAATATATACATTAGTCTGACCCATCTTTACCAAACCGCTTTGCATAATATCTATAGCAACCATGGACAGTGAGAACCTGATTCAGGTAGTAGTTGACTTCTCGATGACTACAATTTATCCACTCTTCAATATTTTCAATCAATCGTCTAGTCCACTGGGCCTTTACTGTTTTCCTTTCCCATATTTTCTGCCAGTCTTGAGTGTTTTGCCTGGCTTCTAAGCGACGTTTGCCTATCTCGCCTCTATGCGCTTGGGTGCGGGTTCTTTCTAGAGCTAGAAGATCAATGGGTATGGACCGCGGGATCACTTGCAGCGCCAAGCCCGACACTGTTCTGTATGCAGATGCTACTCGCAGTAGCATATTTCTCTGAGCTCTAGCAAGTTGTTCTACATATTTCTTCCGTTCTAGGGCTTTGATCCATATCGGCGCTCCATATAACAATATGTTGTGTGTGACACTAGCTAATATGGTTCTCTTAGTGCTCCTGGGCCCTCCAATGTTGGGCATCATCCTTGTTATTTTGGCAGCCTTTTCTTTGGCTTTGTCTACTACCGTACGCATATGCTGTCCATAGTTCCCTTTCTCATCTATTATGACACCTAAGTACTTGACGGTCTTCTTAGGTACTATCCTCACTCCGTTCAACATAAAACTTATACAGCCACGGTTTCTCCCTCCTTTTGCTACAACTGCTTCAGTCTTTTCTGGTGCAAGCGTCAACTGATGCTGCTCCATCCAAGTGTTGATTTCTTCAAGACATTTATTTGTGTTACGCATAAACCTGTTGTCATCTCGGGCACCTACAATCAGAGCTAAGTCGTCCGCGTAGCCTATGGTTCTAGCATCCACTGTAAGTTCCAGTCCAAGCACACATACAAAACATTCCATAATGTTGGTTCCAAAACCGATCCTTGTGACTCCTGAACCGCACTCTACCATTTCTTCATTATCCAGTGCAATTTTCCTACGTCTTAGGTAGCTCGAGACTAAATTGACGAGATATCCAGAGATTTTCCTTTTCCGTAGTTCTTCGATTATTAATCTGTGGTTTGCCGTGTTAAATGCGTTTTTAGCGTCTAATGTTATGAGGGCGCACCACCTAGTGTCAAATTCTCTGATGGTCTCCACTGCAGTTTTCAGCGCATCTATACTTGATTTTTTTCTCGGAAGCCATATTGGTATTCGTGCATGCCTCCTGTCTCCTCCAGTTGTTTGTGTAGTCTGTTTCTTATTAGCGTCTCATGCAACTTACTTATCGTGTTCAACATACACAGTGGTCTAAAGGAATTCGCCTGTTCAGAGAATTTTCCCCCTTTGGGGATCAAAACAAATCGGGCAATTTTTCATTCTTCAGGGAATTCTTGAGTGCGTAGAATCTCGTTCATAACCGCCAGAACCAGATCGGGCGCGTGATCCACTGCAAGTTTCACAGCCTCAGGGAGGATTCTGTCCATCCCAGGCGCCTTTCCGCTTTTCATGGTTGCAGCGTGTATTTTCAATTCCTCCACGGTGAATTCCGTCACATTTAATTCAGTGCATCCATCTGGCTATTCCTCTCTTGTGGATGGGAACACTCCTTTTACCACGTGTCTTTTCCTGTCGATGTTTAATTCATATGGTGTTAGTATGTTGAGCCTTTTGGTAACAATCTTATATGCGTCACTCCATATGTCTTCCTCTAACTTCTAACGCAGGCTATCCCAGTGCCTTTTCTCGGCGTCCCTTATTGGCTTTGCAAGCCCCTTTTATTTCAGCTTGTAGGTTTCTCTCGGTTCCGTTAGACCTTCCCTGTTAATCCCTGCCCTTTTCTCTGCTCTAGTTAATCTCCGTCTACCACTGTTGCACTCCTCTCTTTTCTTAGCAATTTTATTGCTCCACCAGTAGGGGATGCTTATCATCGAACTATCGCATATTTTACTGTTAGTATAAGCCTGCTTAATCAGTTTGCTACACTTCTGGTATGTAGTTGAGGTCGTTTCTTCTCCTGTTATTTGGAAGGTATCTATAAAAGCATTCCAGTCCACAATTGTCTTGCGTTCTGTGTGCCTCCTTGTCGCTTTTATTCCACTGACTTCAAAGCGTATATACTGGTGCTCCGTAAGGGTTTCTGCCTCGAGCACTTCCCAGTTGTTGATTTGTGCTGCTACTCTACTTGTTGAGAAGGTCACGTCAATGTAGGACTCCCTTGTTTCTCTGATGAAGGTGGACGTAATTCCCGTGTTGTGCACTACTATGTCTAACATGGACAACCATTCTGTCCAGTAGTTTCCTTTCTCATCACGCACTGGTGACCCCCATTGAGACGACTTTGCATTTATATCCCCTAGGACTATGACCTGTTGGTGGTGTATGTTCTGCATGACGCTGTCAATCTCCGCCTTATACTCTGCTATACCAATGTTTGGAAATATGTAGCAGCAGATAATATCGAATAGAATAATGCTTATATACCCATCCCCCCTTATGTGAGACTACTTCCAAGCCTCTATTCAAGAGGAGTACCGCTACATTTGTTCTGTTGTCTTTTAGCCAGTTAGCCCTCTCGACTTGCTTTTTATTCGATTCGCACACGATTAAGATGTCTGCTCCTAGGTGTTTCGCTGTTGAATATGCCATGTCTTGAGCTGCATAAGACTTTCCCACGTTTTTATTGTATCTTATATTTTATTGTATATTATAAGTTTCTTTTCTTTTCTATGGCGACATGATTTTTGTTAAACATAATAATAGTGTATTGTGCTGTTATTTATGAAAAATAAGTGCTACGACCATACATCATTGCAAGCAGAAAAAAATGCACTATTACAACATGTCATAGCCAACTATGCTTTCCATTTAAAAAAATATACTTTGCTTGCTAACTCAAAAATGCTAAGTAAAATTAAACATTTTAGAAGATAGCGTTGTTTGAAATTCAATTTCCTAAAAACAATATTCAAAGTTTTTTTTCTATCTCTATGAATAAAACAGAGAGCACTGAAAAGGTTTTGGAGAATTTGTATTTGTTGCAAATATTTAGTAAACCATGCATTTTCTTAAATGGACAGAAGCTTATCTGGGTGAGGCTTATAAAGATGCAAATCTTTCCCCATTTAACCTAATTCGAATCTCTAATGGCTTCCGAGATCCCCATACAAATAATGAAAAAACTCACCCTGCATATCTACTTGCTAAAAAAATTAAAAAACCAATGTAAAGACGTCTTGAACAAGTATAGCTATAAAGAATAAAGAAAGCTGGTAAACTCGAGGAAGAACTGCTATCTGTATAACTATTATTAGTGTCAACGCCACACAGTGGTTCCAAATCGACCTTTTTTGTCAAAAATCTGTAACTTTGTCATCTTTGGACCGACTTTCATAAAATTTGGTATGAGTACTGCTAAATAGTTGAAGTTTAATGCGAACAATTAAAACTATGAAAATATTATTACTTTATTAAGAAAAAAATATCTACATATGAAGATGTGTAATTAATTGCATATATTTCACCTTAAAAGATTAAATTAAAAACCTAATATAATAAACACTACTTATTAATATATCAATTATAATAATGATGTATACAGAGTGTTTCAAAAAGAATTATATGTAGCTGTTTATAAATTTTTCATATAAAAATATGATATTCGGCATTTTTTAAATGCGGACAAAGTGACATAAATTTTATCTACGTGTTAAAAGGAATAGGTGAAATGATACAGAGTCACAACTTTCGAAATAATAATAAAAGTTAAATCAATTATAAAGTAAGCGGTACATAACGTTCTACAAAATACCTCTTTTTACGTTATTCATCACTACCTAGTAAATTTAATGCTTCTTCATCGAGTTCTATATGCTTCGGTGTATGTTGTCTTCTAAGACCACTTATAAATGGATCCGATGAGCATAGTAAAGTATGAAAAACATTTTCATTCGTAGCTGTTCTCGAACATTTTCTAGAATGATGCAGTCGGAATTTTTTGTAGTCCTTGTTTGTAGATTCTTGAGCATCTCAGATAATTGTCCAAGAGGTAATATTGAATTGTATTTAATGATACTCTCTCCATGAATAAATACTTACTTATTCATGGAGAGAGCATCATTACATACAATTCAATATTCTTTGATGTAGGTACTATATGTAATTTTCAGTTCATAAAGTTATGAACTGAAGATGGCATATAGTACCAATTGTATTTGTTTACATAGAGTTCAGCTGTGGATCGTGCGTATTCACCAAACTTTCTCGGATTTATTTTCCTACCGCACGACATAGTTTGAAGTATAATATAAAATCTTCTTAGTAGTGTTTCGTCAACTCCTGTTATTTGGGATATACAAGAATTGGCAAAAAATCTTGCAGTATTTCCGTCATTGGTATTGCAGCTAACTTGACGGGGTTTGTCAATTATTAAACCAAACTCATTACGGAAACGATCCTGCACAAGTTGCTTTTTAGCCGCTTTTAGTTTTTTATTTTTTTCGGTGGTAGCAGACCATTTTTGGAACGGTAGATTATAGGATACATGAAATACTAATTCCATAAATCTAATCCAGGCATGCAAAGTTGAAAGGCCAAACCTGAAAGTTTCTTCTCTTTCTGGTTTTTGACTTGCTCGTGTAAGATCATTTATTTCACTTGGTTTGGAAAGCCATACATTACAGTTAGCACTCAATGGAGCATTCGTTAAAACTTTACCATCGACCATAGTAAAATATAATGTGTGTTTTATAGAAAATGTTGCTGTATTTATTAGCACGGAGGATGGTGTTAATGCAAGTATTTGAGATTCGATATCTGTAACTATCTCCTTTCGTTAATGTTTGTCGAGGGTTGTTCGTCTGAAGTTTATTTATATATAATTATTATTACTATTGATTTTTTTTCGAAATAAGTTGTAAACTAGTTTGTAATTCTTGGCAAAAAGGCTTGATGAAAAATAAAAAACTTTTAACATATTTATCAACAGGATTTCTTCTTCTAAAATGTTACTAAAAATTTTAGAGGTGTGTCATTTGAAACGGGACGGGGCTCGTACTATCTATCTTTACGTGTACGCCACATACAATAACAACATTTAAGCAGGAATGTTTATACCTAATATATGTTTAGAATTTTAAAATCTTTATAATATATGTACCTTAGGGGGTACATATAGAATTTTATTTTATTAATGTAATTAAAAACATATATTTTAAGCATTTACGCTATGCATTAGAAAATAATAATATGCAATTGCGCTCCTGTTCCCAATTTTTTAATTTTCACATAGAAATGCAGCGAAATGCAGTTTGAGTTTTAGTACATTTTATAGATAAATATATTAGCTTTCAAATGCAGTAAATAGCTTGACCCGGGCAAACCCGGTGAGTAGTTAAAAGTTTAGTTAAAGTAGATATTATCTAGTTTTCAGCACAGGTATGAAAAAAGGATTTTACAAAAGACACTAATGTATTTTTTAATTAGGAAGTTATAGGTCTGGAAAGTAGATGAAACACTCGTTCTACTGATACATAACACATTAGTAAATATTGATAAAGTATTAGCTTATTTCACTACACATTCAATGCACGCGCGTATGCCTTTCTCGGGAATAATCGGAACACTCAACTTTAAGGCACTGTAAAACAATAGCGAAAGCTTCAAACAAAAAGAAAATTTGGTAAATAATACTTTAGTATGTACACTTTACTATAGTAACAATTTCGAACATCAAGGATGACATCGCCAAAATGCATTTTTGGCAAATCTCTATATGGACTGCGACCACTGTGCGCCGCAGGGCTCAACAAAAACCGCTTATATCAATATTGCACATATACAGGGTTTAACAACTAGCCATTCATATAGTGAGCTCTACAACATACTGTTTAGCAGTATATATATATATACAGTGTGGTCATAAAGTTTGGAACCAAGCTTATAACCGCATTATTTTACATTTTTAGAAAAAACGCTCGGACAGGTAAATTTTGTTTTTTAAAACGCCATCTTTTGACATACATTTTTTTTCTATGACGTCATTGGTTTTTGGAGTGATGACGTCATCAACCCTTTTTTTAAATGGCAACCATATTATTTTTTTATCGTTTTTGGTAGATCTCTATATCCTCCAAATAGTGATATAAAACAATTGGTACGTTGCATCACAATTTTTTTTTAAATAATATAAATTTAGAAAAAAATAAGAAAATTTTATTTTTCTACAAAATTAAAATTAAATGAAAAAAATACATCTGAACTTAAATTTATTGTAACAGTTAACGTAAATTTGCAAAATGGACCCCACCAACCAACTGACACTGTGCCAGCCGAGTGTAAACACTTCGTATACTCGCCTCAATTATGTCTGGGGATATTTGTGTAATTTCTACGCGAATTCGTAGTTTTAAATCTTCTAAATTGTTCGGTTTGTTAAAATACACTTTCGATTTCAAATAATCCCACAAAAAAAAGTCTAACGGAGTCAGGTCAGGAGAACGAGGTGGCCATTGTATTGCGCCTCTTCGTCCAATCCATTTATTAGGAAATATTTCGTCAAGATAGTGGCGAACCTCTACACCATAATGGGGAGGTGCCCCATCTTGTTGAAACCAAATATTTGGATGGGGTACATCACCATCCTCGTGATTTGGGAAAATAACAGCGAGCGCTGGAACCAGTTCAAATCTTAAAAATTCTAAATATTGCACAGCAGTCAAATTTCCTTCAAAAAAATATGTTCCTAAAGTGCGTCGTCCAATCATTCCAACCCATACGTTAACTTTTCCTCTGGGCTGAGTATGACACGCTTGAGTCAAATGCGGATTGGTCTGCGACCAATGTCTGCAATTATGGCGGTGAACAGATCCATTTAGGCAGAACGTAGCTTCATCAGAGAAGACGATGTTTTCCAAGAAATTTGCATATTGGTCACAACGTAACATTACGTCTTTACAGAACTGCAGTCGACGATCTTCGTCATCCTCATGTAATTCCTGTACAAGTTAAACTTTGTAAGGATGATAGTGTTCTTTTTTAAATAAGTTGACGACAAATGAGTGAGCCACCTGATTGGCTAACGCAAGTTGTCTGTTGCAAACATGATGCCTTTCTTCTGCTTCTAGAAGCACATTTAATTTCACATCTTCTCCTACTTGAGGTCTACGTTGCCGTGGTCGATCTTTTACGGATCCAGTTTCGGTAAACTTTCCAACTAGTTTTGTCACCGTATACCTGGCAATTGGAGGTCTATCAGGATGTTCATGGTTAAACAGTTCGCATGCTTCTGCATGTGTTCTTTGTCTGTCCTCATACCCAACCGTAATTAAAATTTCGATTCTTTCTCGCTCAGATAAATGTGCAATTTTTTTATTTAGCGAAAATGAACAATTTTTACGCAATGAGTAACAAATTTAACGTCAAAAATAGAAGTAAATAATTCAACAATGTTGTCGCCATAGAAAGAAGTTCAAAATATTATTGTTGTACATAATTTGTACAAAGAGAAGAAAGAATGTCATAAAGAAATATCTTGCAAAAAAGTGTGTGTTTTTGTCTTTGTAAATTTTTTGCATAGTAACATGAGTACATGTGCTTTTTACGATCCGCTTTGATCAAGAAGAATATTTAAGTCCTCACACAAGACAGAAGTGTGAAAAAAACTTTAGAGTTTTTTGCGGGGTTATTTGAAATCGAAAGTGTATTTTAACAAACCGAACTATAATTTAGAAGATTTAAAACAACGAATTCGCGTAGAAATTACACAAATATCCCCAGACATAGTTGAGGCGACTATACGAAGTGTTTACACTCGGCTGGGACACTGTCAGTTGGTTGGTGAGGTCCATTTTGAAAATTTACGTTAACTGTTACAATAAATTTAAGTTCAGATTATTTTTTTCATTTAATTTTAATTTTGTAGAAAAATAAAATTTTCTTATTTTTTTCTAAATTTATATTATTTAAAAAAAATTGTGATGCAACGTACCAATTGTTTTATATCACTATTTGGAGGATATAGAGATCTACCAAAAACGATAAAAAAATAATATGGTTGCCATTTAAAAAAAGGGTTGATGACGTCATCACTACAAAAACCAATGACGTCATAGAAAAAAATTGTATGTCAAAAGATGGCGTCTTAAAAAACAAAATTTACCTGTCCGAGCGTTTTTCCTAAAAATGTAAAATAATGCGGTTATAAGCTTGGTTCCAAACTTTATGACCACACTGTATATACGGACGATACGATATCAATAAATCATAACAGTGATCGCAGTCACTGTTTATAATCACCGTTATCTATAAATCACGACTTACGACGTGATTTAAAAATCCCCGTTTCGCTCACCACTACAGCTGATTGGACGATTTGGCGTATACTGCATAGGATGCTTGAGACGACCTATAGTGCTGATTTAAGAAGAAAAGGGTAGTATCAAACTTTGTTGAAATGGCTACAGGAAAGCCTACGTCTCTAAAAAACAAAGTGCTATTCTAATTACACTTTACGAAAAAGGTTATTCCGGACAACAAACCGCCAAAAATATACATGTAATGTGCCGCTCACATTCTGGGCGTTCACGAATAACATAACCAACAAATTATAAATGTAAAATTATTAAGTAAATACAATAGAAAGTTAACCATAGCTTAACTTATCGCAAAAATTAAAACAAATCGCGACTGTAAGATGCTCAAAAATGTAGCAACTGAGCAGTAGATGACTCAAAAAAGTACTATAGACGGACCAATTCAAATTTGAAATATTCGGACAAAGGACGCGAGTTTTTGTGCGGCATTCAAAGATCGACACAAATTTCTTTTAGCTTTTTGTTATTAGTTTAATTTAACTTCATTGTCCGGGATTTATGAAATCATATCACGCGACCGAGGTAGCAAAAAAATAATAAAAAGTACATTTACTCCAACTGCTACTTTATTGACTTCTAAGTATATACACTGTACTAGTTTTGGCTTACCCACTTTATATTTTTTACGTTAGTGCCGGCTAAATTGTATTATTTATCCAATACATTTTTTAGGATCGCATAGAAGGAGAAGCTTTTGCGGATAACCTACAAAAGAAGTGCTATTAAAAAATTTGCCAATATTTTATTTTTAGTTCTTAAATATGGAATTAATATACATACATATAGGTACTCCTACATTTACACATTTGTACAACTTCTACTGTTGGGTTGCTTGCATGAATGAATAAACGTGTTGGTTTGCTTAGTGGACTGTATTACTATTATATTTCATGCATTATGGGTAATTAAACATACATAAAATTAAGTGTCGCCATCTGACGGCCAACTATTAGAAATAAAAAACTAGAAATCTACCATCTACTTTTGGCACTCTAAAAATTGGTTGCCTGATAACTTAAGTTTTTATATAGAGGATAAACGAGCTTTTTTGAGTAACTAGTATGATTGCAATTCTTGAAGAAGAGAAAAGATATTGTATGAGTTCGAAGACGAGAATGTTGCAGCTCTAGAGGTAAGAACTACTTACTGGAAAAGTGTTGCTAGCGGTCTAGACGGACGCTACGGTACACGGTAGGTCAACTGGTGCATGTCCCCAGCTCCACCACCTACGCATTCCGAAAATTTGAATATTCTATAATTTTGTACTTATTTTGTGCCGTTTTGTGCCGCAAAAAGAGATATAACGATTTCAAAATCCGAACCTGGCATGTCATCAGCCTGGCCACCTCAACATTTCGAAATTTCGTGCACGCTATCTTTTTGTGCTTATTTTGTACCGTTTTGTGCTGCAAAAAGAAAGTTTTGTGATTTCATATTAACCGAGTTATAACGATTTCAAAATCCGAACCTGCCATGTCATCAGCCTGGCCACCTCAACATTTCGAAATTTCGTGCACGCTATATTTTTGTGCTATTTTGTACCGTTTTGTGTTGCAAAAAGAAAATTTTGTGCTTTCATATTAACCGACTTGTAGCGCTTGTCGTGTCACCAGCCCTGCCGCTTTGTGTTGGTTATGTTCTGGCTACGTTTATTTGAATGCTAGAAAAGAAATGGACAAACAATTTATCTATGCCTATATATATATATACAGCGTCATTCATAAAGTTTGCACCATATGCGCGTTTTGTTTATTATTGATTTGGGCAAAATTTCAGTAGGACAGAAAATTTGTGCATCCTTTAGAAGCAAATTCAGACTGATTAGATTAAGTGCATCGTTTCTCATACACCCGGTGGCCGCTATAATTTGAAAACAGCTTACGAGTAAACTGGGTTAGTTTTAAAAATTTTATTTTTTCTATATAAAACTTATTTAGAAAATAATATAAAAATAAATTCAAACATACAGATTAATTAAATTCATAGAATAGCCTGTAGCAAAAAATCAGAAATAAAAGCAGACTAACAAAATAATACAACGAAACAAGACTGCTGCTTTCAAAAAGGTCATTTCAGGATAAATTAAGCAAAAACTATTTTGACTTAAATTTCTACATGCCTTCTATCTCTTTCAATACATAAAATCGTTCTCTCATACATTCGACGTTGAATATTCTCGAGAATGTGTTGGGCAATTTCAACTACACATTGTTGAATTGTTTCTTCCAAATGGACAACATTTTGGAACGGCCTATGTGTATAAACTTTATTTTTTAAATATCCCCACAAAAAGAAGTCGCATGGTGTCATATCCGGAGAGCGGGGTGGCCAATTTATTTCTGAAAATCTACCTATCCACTTTCCTGGAAATGTTGTATTCAACCAATTTCTAACCTCCAAGGTACTGTGAATGGGAGCTCCATCTTGTTGAAAGTACATTTTTAGTCTTTCTTCCAATGTAAAATCTTCTAAAACGGCAAAGAATTCATTTCGTAAAAATTGTAGATATCTTCCAGCGTTAAGAGTTCCTCTAAATAAAAATGGACCAACAATCCTGTTATTAAAAATACCACACCAAACATTTACTTTGAAACAATACTGATTATTTGTTTCTATTATGAAATCAGGATTGCTGTCCGCCCACCATCTACAATTCTGTGAAGAAACAACTCTATTTGAAGTGAAAGTACATTCATCAGTAAACAAGATAAATTTTGTAAATGATCGGTCCTCTTCAATTTTACCTTGCAACCAGAAGGAAAAGTAGATTCGTTGATCATAATCGCGCTCATTAAGAGTGTGTACAAATTTTGGTTTATAAGCTTTGAATTTATTTTTCCTGAGAAGCCTCTGTATAGACGTACAAGATATATTCAAATTACGCGACAATGTAGAAATAGACGTTTTTGGCATCTCCACGACACTTTGCATTACCGCAAATTCTGCATTTTCATTTGTGGCCCACTTTCTGTGTTTATTTTTAAAATTATTTCCAACGGATCCGCTGTTTTTGAATTTTGAAACAACTCTTCCTACTGTTGTGTGGCTAATAATCTTATCCGGATGGTGTTAAAAATTAAAGCTGCTTCTCTATAAGTTTTATAATTGTTGCCAACAATCAACACTATTTCAATTTTATCTTGAATGCTTAATTTTATCGGCATTTTAATGAAACTAAACTTAGGTTTAACACGCGAAATCCATGGCTGTCTTAGGAAAAATTTTTAGTTTTGCCAACACAAATTCTTCAAAATTGCCACATAGCTGCACTTCAAAATAGAAAATCCTATAAACTGCATTCTTTGTTAGCCAGAAAGTTTAGTTGTTTTACTTATAATTAATTTTTTGCGGTGCTTTATTGGCAATGTTCCAAGAAGAAGCACTTTTTTTCCGTAAATCTCAATATTCGCTCACAACAGCGCGAAGCCGGTGGTAGACATTATTGTGGATTCCTTTTAGTACTGCTTTATTACACAGAAACGGCATAAAAATATTGGTTTTTGGAAATTTTGATTTATATACGGGGAGAATCGAAAAAAAGGAAAATTTTTCATTTTTGAAATAGGAGGCTGTAATTTCATATTTAAACATAGGTTTTAATTCTAAACCACTTTTCTTAATACCATTTTTTTGTATATTTAAAAACTAACCCAGTTTACTCTTAAGCTGTTTTCAAATTATAGCGACCACCGGATGTATGAGAAACGATGCACCTAATCTAATCAGTCTGAATTTGCTTCTAAAGGATGCACAAATTTTCTGCCCTACTGAAATTTTGTCCAAATCAATAATAAAGAAAACGCCCATATGGTGCAAACTTTATGAATGACGCTGTATATATAGAGAGAAAAACAACAGACCGATTACCTCGATTTACTGTTTTTTTCTCTAACAAGTACGGTCGATACTTCCCTTCACGCTATATATACCATGAGATCATTTAAAAAATGACTTAAGTATGCCTTGGATAGAAATTCACATTTGGTAGCACTGACTTTAATTTAATTAAAGAATTACAGTAAAATATATGTCACTTAATTTGACAGATCTATAAATTTATTTAAGATATTTCTGATTATCCTTTTGTGCGTTCCATAAATAACGTTCGAACAGGAACATAAAGTTTTTATCGTGGAGAGTTATTTTAGGAATGGAGTGATTAATGATGGACAGCGGTCATATTCTATTCCTTCGTGTATGCAAGAGTTTCGTGATAGATATCCATATTTTCCAGCAGACTACCATACACTGTTGACTAAAATACAGAAGGTGATTCGTACGTTTAGAGAAACGGGTAGTGTATCCCGAAAACCAGGTAGCGGTCCACCAACCAAACGAACAGCAGAGGTTATCCAAGATGTTGACCAGCACATGCAACAGTCTCCTAGAAAACCAATTCGGAGACTTGCACAGGAAGTTGAATTATCCTACGGTACTTGCCAGAAAATTCTTAAAAAAGATTTGCACATGTTCCCCTACAAAATAACTGCAGTGCATCAACTCCTTCCACGAGATTCTTGTTCCCGAATTACCTACTGTCAATGGTTTTTAAATAATTTTAATGACGATATTCTGGATAGGTCCTTTTTCTCAGATGAAGCGTGGTTTCACCTATCTGGGTATCTTAATAAACAAAATATGCGGATATGGGCTACCATTAACCCTAATGAGTTTATTCACACTCCTTTGCACTCTCAAAAGGTTGGGATATGGATGGCAGTATCACGGAGACGCATTGTTGGCCCTATATTTTTTCAA
>SMLS01036745.1:0-15590 GCA_004785975.1 Popillia japonica | reverse complement strand
AAAAACCCTAAAACGTAACAATTGGTGTCAGAAGTGGGATTTGGCGATAATTTTTCGTAATAAAATAAATAAAAATGGCAATGAGACTGAAAGATCTGAAAGTGGTAGATCTCAAGAGAGAACTTGAAGAAAGAGATGAAGATACTAATGGAAAGAAGAAAGATCTTGTAGAACGGCTCCGGAAAGTGATGATAGAGAACGGTGACGATCCAGAAAACCACGTTTTCGAGGTGGATGGCGGTATTACCGAACTGAAAGGAATGTTAGAAGTAAATTCTAGAACAATAGAAGAAAATTCTAGAACAATGGAAGAAAATGCTAGAACCCTCGAAAAGAAATTAGAAGAAAATTCTAGCAGCCTCGAAAAGAAATTAGAAGAAAACTCTCGAACAATGGAAGAAAATTCAAGAAGCCTAGAAATTAGACTAGAAGAAAATTCTAGAAGTCTGCAGTGGTTAGAAGAAAATTCTAGAAGCTTAGAAAGAAGATTTGAAGAAAGTTCTAGGAGCCTAGATCAGAAGCTTGAAGAAAATTCTAAAATCTTAGAAGAAAAGCTATTAGAGGCTATGGAAAATTCTCGAAAAGAGCTGGAAGAGCGTATTCAGCGCTCTGGTTACATTCTGGATACATACAAAACAAACTGCAATGAATCTTACACGAAATAAATATAAAAGAAAGATCTCATTACTTGGCCTGAATGTTTCCCTACATATGATTGAACTGAATAAGAAAGTACGAGTATGATATAAGCTTGCAATATTGTGTGAAGATAATCCAATCTACGATAATTTATTTCACTTCCGAGATATACAAGTTATAAACGACATAAAAAAAGAGGTTATTAGGGAACTTTATTTCTGTATTGAACTACAGAGTATTTATTTGCAACTACAGAGTATTTATTTACAACAAGAATACTTCATAGGATCAATGTATTAATTCTACGACAAATAAGCAACACTCTTAATGTAAACCTATTACGTAAACATAATAAGAAAACCACTTGTTTTAGTGTTTAATGATACGTACAAATTACACACTACATTATTAGAGACCAGATTGAAAAGTTATTCTTGTGGTTAAAATTAATCGGAATTATCAAATAAACTGCCCGATTCACTATCACTTGTATCCAAATTAATAATAAATTTGACACTTTGAATATTCTGATTTTGCCAGGATCTACCTGTTGTACCATTTTTAAAAATCCAAGTTTCATCAAGGAAAACAGGCTCCCACAAACAATTTTCATTTTTTGTTTTTGTGTAACCTATCCGACCAAGAGTAATATGCGACTGTTCCATTAGTGCTCTAGGAGGAACATTTTTCTTCCAACGAAAACCAATATTACGTAAAGTAATTCATAAAGATGTTCTTACCCCATTATATATGCCTCTCTCTTGCAGGATGTTATGCAAGATTGTAAGCACAACATGTTGTTCTGAAAGATCTATGATAAAGATATGATATAACATACAAAGAGTGAAACTTACTATCTTGATACATATCGTATATTGCATTCCGAATAGCCATTTTATCGAAGTCATCAATATCAGTGACTGCTTTCTTACGATGCCCTGTTTTCTTGGGTCTGTTCAAGGGTCAACCTTCCTTAATGTCTTTCGATATAGCCGACACAGTATTAGGATGAAGTCGCAAAGCATCAGCAATTCGCTGTGAATATGTATATTTATTTTCAAAACAAATGTTCATTTTAACGCTTATATTGGCACCCTTATATTTTACCTTTCGTACATCCCTTGGACCACTACTATCACGTTCTTTCTCAAAATAGGATATCAAAGAAGTAACAAACTTCTTTGATTGAGAATTCAAACCTTTCGGCATTTCGAGGTTAGATTATCTTTCACCCTGCAATCTTCACGGGATAAGCGAAAGATCACCGATTACTGTCGTTATACAAATGTTGTTCTCAAAAGAATAATTTTGATTAATATAAAAACACGAAGTTTAAATAAAATAAAGGATAAATATGAAGTAATATGGAAATAAACGGTAGGAATAGACTTGAATTAACTCATATGTTAACTGTCAAAATATGTTGATTATCATTTGGCAAATGTGTAATTTGGAGGGGGTGATATGTGAAATATAAGTTGTTTTTCAATAATGATCTTCTCATACTATGTAGTTATGTTAGGTTGCCTTCCTGCATCCCCTTGATCTAGTGAATTTCGGAACTTACACTGAATGGACTATATAGTTAAAAAATTTGTTACAAATATAAGTATTTACAATATTTACAGTAACCTTTACTGAACGTAGTTATTATAGTAAGACAATATTTTGACGTATTCAAATCTGTTCAGAGCGTTTCTTTCGTACTCTGCAATTTTTTTAATTATGAACTGTTTTTCTTACACGCTGCGGTTTTAAAGTTCTGAGTTATACTAACACTATTACAGTCTATATGTATAAGTTTCTCTTTGAACACCTAGAATTGCATCTAAAAAAAATAAAAATTGAAGGATGAGTGTTATACATTGCACTATTAAAATGTGAATGAAAGGATTCGCAAGCATTTGTTGTCTTATTTAGAGCCGCAGACGCATCTGCCCGAATATGCGGCGGGAATTTTGACTCGTCTGTCAAATATAGTTCTAATATATAATCAGAAAATGTTTCCAAGCGGTTGTCTTGTGGTTTAATTGCGTACAATTCTAAAAAGTAACAATCTTCTACATCGCTTGCTTTCAAAAATAAAAGTCCAAAGTAGTAATGTAACCACTGGCCAATTGCAGATGCTTTGTCTCTATATTCCTGAGTTACACCTAACTTTTGAATATGGCGATACCACGCTTGTGTTAAGTGAAACCTGCAGCCAGTAACTTTTGCATTTGGCCATACTTTGGCGATGGCGTTGTGAATGGCATTCTCAAAATCAACTACAAATTCTTGGGGATAAAACTGCATACTTAATTAAGTTTCACAATAATCTTTGATTTTGACATGCATACTTTATAAGCATTTTGTGTTTTGCCTTCTAGTAAACAAAAAACTAGAGGGATATATGTAGTGTTTCTCTACAAAACCATGTATAGTAAATAACTGCTTAAAAAATTTTAGTGCAATATGTAAAAGTTCTATCCATGTAAATAATTCTAGAGCTGTACAACAGCAATATAATACAATAAAAAAGAATCAGTTTTTCCAAAGCTTCGTGGACTTCCGAAATACACTTTGTCAAAACTGGCAGCAATTTTCTACGGGCGTAATACATATTTTCTCTTACACAATGAACGTCATTTGTTGTTAGATGTGTTGTTCCAGTAGGGTGCTTGATAAGTTCCCTTTTAATTACCTTGGAAGGCTTTTCAAAGATATCACCTCTAGCTTTTCTCTTTGTAGCAGCACTTAAACATTGTCTCTGTAGAATACCTTTTTCATATGGCTCGTGATTATAATTTTCATTGACGGCTGCAGTAATTCAGTTATTTGATTCAGCTATTGTACGTATACACGCTCTGCATTTGTCTTGAACACACCTCAATTAGTTTCTCCAGATGTCAGTTTTCTGACGTGTTGTTTAAATTTAAAACAATTTAAAACTAACATGGTTTTTTCCCCTTTGGCTGATCACTTCATTTCAAACTGAGGAACCACTTGGACTTGTCATGTTGGAATTACTTACTTGCACACATCGATATCTCAAAGGTGCTAACTGTTAAAAACTATTTCTCGTAATAAGGAAAATTCTAATCTTTCTGTCTCGGCAATAATTGTAGAGTATCCACTATTGTGCATGACAACTTTTAGAGTATTTCTTGACCAATTATGACGTTGAAATAGGTAACCAATCACTGTACAGTATTTCAAGGATTATGTTAAGTTAAAATCGTAACTGGGGTATTTTCAATCTATACGATTATGACCAAAAGTTCTAAGAATATTATGAAAATGCAAACAAAGGTTTCTCGAAATTTTCTTGCAGCTGTACTGGGTAACCGCAATAAAACAATAAACCGTAATGCGTAAATTTGTTAATAAGTATGGATCGTAAAAATCTCATTAGAAAACTATCTTAAGGTTTGTGGTTGCCCAAACAGTAGTTTTATGACGTAGGTTGTGGATCTTCTTGGCCGGCTTCTTGATGCAACCATCCACAAGAATGTGTATGGTACTAAAGGAAGCAGTTATATGCAATCATTGTTGTACGCAGTGTATTTACCATGTTATCGCTAATATAATTAATTATTGTTCAAGATGGCGAATGGGAATTCATCACCGATGCTTTCACAATCATCTATTACAAATTGAGCAATTCAAACACATTCAATAGGAGAATTGTATTAGATGGGAGGCAACTAACGGATTGTATTCCAGGTTTGTACATGAACTTACTTAATAATACACCAGTTTAACTATTATAATTTTAATTTCTGTAGATCCGGAGGTTATGCCAGAAAACTTAGAAAGCCCTCCGGAAAAACAATACGAGGAGGAAATTGAGGAAAATGACGACGGCCGCTACAACATAATAATCCGAAATCTAAATCCAGGTTATTATCTGGTGTGTTTTGTTTTTGGAATTAAACTTAAATAATGATTATTTCAGATATGTGCGGGTTACAAATTAACGTAACTTATTACATTACTGCTGCTGATGACACGAATATGTGCAACCTGTTGAAGCACTATAACAGACGACGGGAGTGCATTCCCCTGCATAACCACGTTATGTGTAAGTATAAATGATTGCTAGCGTTAGGATTTGAATATTCTCCGCAAACGAACATGTGGGAAAAAGAATATTCAGATCCTAACGTAACTATCATTCACTTTGACAATGTCAATCTTCATCGAGTCATCGCCATTTTCTATTATATTCTAGACGCACCCTATTTTGAGGACATAATCGAAGTAACTGTAGATTCTATGGATGTGTACGACAGTATGCATTACAAAGAAGTTAGGTGCGGCGAGGATAGTGAGTTAGGATCTGTTGGAGATGTCCGAATTTTTAATGGTTAATTTATAAAATATGTGTATGTTTTTAGTTTTACTTATTAGAAGTTTAATAAATGTCATTTATCTTTTTTTGGGAAATTTATTTTATTAACGTTTAGAATAGAATAGATATTTATGGTAAAAAAACTGTCAACAGGGCAGGAACTGGACAAACCATGTATAGAATGTTTAAAAGCCACGATTAACAAATTTCATCTAGTGTCAAATGAGCTATACAATGCTGACGAGACCTGATTGTTCTGGAAAATTTTGCCAGACAAAACATATGTCTCTTATTGAGAAAAAACTACTCCAGGTCGAAAATCTGGGAAGCAATGAGTGACGTTTTTAGCGTGTACAAATACAGGGCGAACAAGGTCAAGTGAAGGGTGAGTCATCTAAAATTTTCAGTTGGAAACACTGAGTAATTGGCGACAATGATAGCACGGATTAACTTGTACATAAATAAATTATGACAGATTCTGTAAAGGTTATGTATACTATTTCGGTGATCTACAAGTGAAAATATGCCGAACCAAACCAACGGAGGTTATATACGGTCATAACGTGACAAATAAATCAGTGCTTATATTTCTAACTCTATTTAATATTTTTGATTATACAGATTTAAGTGACATTAAAACAATGTTGATTAGAAGAAAATTACAAATATTGTAGCGTTTATTCACTGTGGCTTACTAAATTACATAATTATACAATGGAAAATAAAACGGGAAATCTTTCCTTCAAAGAATTAATTCTATAAATCACTCAATCAAATTTAACGTACAATATTTAAAAAACTTAAAGAATATGTTCAAAATGACCACCTTCACTCAGTTTCTCGAAACTCATGTGGATTTTCACATGACCAAGTACGATAATTTTGGCTGTTCACATAACCGGACAGATGAAACCAAGCTTCATCAGAGAAAAATGTCAAATCTAATATATCATCATTATTTATAGCATTATTAAACCATTGGCAGTATTCCGTTCTCTGCTCAATATCGTGGGGATATAATTGCTGCAGTACAGATATCTTGTATTGGTGCATGTGCAAATGTTTTCTAAGTGTAGTGCGAACACTTCCATATGATACCCCTAACAAAAATATTTTATATAAGTCATCTACAATATTAAATAATTTATCACTAACCTGCTTGTGCAGACAACTTCCGTATGGATTTCTTTGGACTGACTTGTATTCTATTTTGGATGTTCGCTACAGTATCTTCAGTTAAAACTGTTGGTCGAGATTCACGCTTTCGTTTTAATATACTGCCTGTTTCCATGAATCTCTTTGCTAATCTATTTACATGCTGTGCAAATGTGTCATATGCAACATGTTCATCTGGATACTCGGCAGTGAATTGGTTAATGCAAGATTGCATCGAGTATGTCCACTGTCCATCCAGAGCTTGCACATCACTTCGAAAATGAGCCATAAGCAAGAAAGTATCCTGCTGTGTAGTAAACGGCATCGCAGTTACCTTCAATAGACACATTTACAAGCTTTAACACCGAATTAAATAGGAAATGCTAACTACATTTAAAGATCACGTAATAATACTCACCAAAAAATGAATATCACAATTACGAGTAGTGTCTTTATAAAGACAATTCGAAAACCACAAGTATAAATAGCAATATAAGCAGTAATAAATACAAAACTATAAAATGACAACAAACGAAAACAACCAAATGACAGAATGTATTTATTCAGCGTAGCTAACTGTAGAACGTAAAAATTAAGCGGACCAGGGATTTTTATGCTACCACTACACTTCACTTGAGATTGCTCGCATTGTACAACCATAATGCAACTGGATTACACAAACTAAAACCCCTAATCATTGGAAAGGTCGAAAAAGCTCGTGCACTGAGAACTTTTGTTTTCCAATCACTCGAATACACCCACTCACAAAATGCAAGGATGACAGCGTCCATATTTAAGAATTTACCACAGAAGTCCCTGCTCCTTTATAGGCAACGCACCCAGTAGTTTGCAAGATGTTTTTATACATTTAGCAGATGCCTGGAAGACTGTAAGTCCAAAAGTCATTGAAAACTGCTGGAAAAATCTCCTGAACTACAACCCAGAAGATGAGGCACTGTTGCCATATTCACAGCATATTAACAGAAAGGCTTTTACGACAAAAGTCGATAATGTCTTCCACGACAGAAGAGATCCAACAGCACTCTTATATTTCATACAAATTTGTGTTATGCTGGAATCTATTACACAAATGCAGGGTTTGGGCAGAAATGAGGACATTCCATCTACTGCCGATATACAACCTGAGTCTGATGAAGATCAAGTACCATTTGCAGCAAATCCTAAAGTACTTCAATGATTACAGAAAGTCTGGATGATGTCATCAAGCGGGTGCCCACCATTGATGACACAGATTTGTCTGAACTCACTGTCCTAAGACGGTTCCGACAAAAGGCTGTGCTCAAACTTCTTTTTAAAAGAGTGATGTAATGACCGCATACAATTTACTTTTTATGTAATGCATGTTTTCTAAATGATTTCTTGTTAGATCTCCATTATGTGAATAATTCGATTTTGTGAACAGTCTCGGTTTTAATTAGTTCACATAATCGCAAGCCTACTGTAATTGGCAATTTTATTGTTGGTCCTGTTATTCTTCCACAAAGATTAACGGGAGACATCTACTTCCAATTTTTACAAAATACATGGTCAGATTTGTTAGATGATTTACCTCTGCAATCTCGGAGAAATTTGTGGTACATGCACGATGGAGCTTCACCACATTAGATGTTTGAGACTACCTAAATCAAGTATACCCAAACAAACGGATAGGTAGAGGTAATGACGCTCCTGTAAATTGGCCACCACGTTCTCCAGACTTAACTCTATCTCCATAGCATCTTAAGTCCGTGGTTTACACGGACACTTGTGGCTAATAAAGCGCTAACTAACTATGGCAACGTAATAATAAATGCAATAAATGACGTTAGAGGTGATGGATAAATTTTGCAAAGAGTACAGTTTAATTTCCTTCGTCGTATAAATCTTTGTATGCGTGTAAATGGAGAACAATTTCAACAGTTTTTGTCACATATTTATTATTTGTTCATGTTTCAGTTGTTTAATTTTTTTAATAATTTTTGTGTAAAATATCCTAATGCGAATTATTAAAATACAAATTTCGCAAAAACCATTAGAGCAATCAATTCTTATAAAAGGTGCCGTTATTGTAGTCAATAAGTTCCCCAGAATCTCCGAAATCGTAAATTTTTTACTAAGCCTATTCGTTTACTTGTAGTCTTTATTTGTGCAGTAGATTTAGCCATACAAAATCGTTTGTTTATAATTTATGAGAGAAATCACAGGGCACTGGATTACTTTTTGTCTTTTTCGAAGGCACGACCTTAAGGACTTTTTTTCGTTTTTCTCGAAAACGAATAAAAATAAGAAATTTTTACAAAAGACATAATTTAATCGTTTTTGAATACTCTATCGAATAAAAATTATTTCGTGTCTCTACTACAGACTGGAAAAAAGATATGTGAATTTTCATAATGGTCATGCGTGTTTCATTCACTTCCGGTATTGGTATTTTATTGAAATTTTCTCAAAACATTCGTCAAATAATACTAAATGACCGTGTCAAATATTATTAAAATCGCATAAGCCGTTTTGAATTTATAATAAAAACAAACGATTTCAAAATTTTAAGTTCAAGGCTGCATAGTGCCCTAACTAAGCGACTTTGGACTGAGGTAAGTTTACTTAAATCGGCTAATTTTGATCTAAGGAATATCTGGTAGGTAGGCTTGTGAAAAGACCTTTTACAGACAACGAATTTACAACGTAGGTTCCGCAGAATGCAACTGTAATTAACTAACATTTACAAGATGCTCCACCACCAACTCTTAGAAGCCTCGTTTACAATTAAGAAAACTACTATCGACCAGATTAGTGCTTGTTTGTAGGTTAGCTATTTGACAGAACCATAAAATACGCATGCGTAACTGTACCCATATCAGTTGAGACTGCAAGTTGAGATATTTCTTTCGGAATTAGTTTATGTTGTTGCTCTAGTTTTCAGTTTTTTGTCTATTTGTTTTTTATTTTTGTAACCTTTTTTGTTTTATGATTTTTTAAATGTTTGCTTAATTTTGCTTAATTAGTTTTTAGTACATATCTTCGTTAACCAAACACCAATTAAATGGATCAACGTTGATGTTACGTTAAGAATAATATTTTGGTGGATATTATTCCAGAATAAATCGGTATCATTTTTATTTTCTCTAGAAATGTTTGTATTTTATATTTTACGTCACAAAAGAGTTCTCTCAAGCGTACTTAAGCCGGATATAATGGGATACGTGATTTGTGCATTTCATGGCAGTTATATTTGATGTACGACATATACATATATTTTTTCACATTATAACGATGTTTCCCCAAAATAAATGAGGTCGTTGACATTTCAGTGTTAGGTGTCATTACGGTACATTAGCTATATACGAATATTATTAATGATATATAGGGTGTCGGAAAAATAAACAGTATAAAACTGAAATCACAAGAAAGGTAAATCCAAAAAAATTACGATCATATATTAAAAAAAAATTTCCTTTAATAACTACCAAACTTTGTTAAATAAATTTTGTTGAATTTAACACGTGTGTACAAAAAAAGGGACGCTGCAAAAATGTCTAATAGACATAAACAGATATTTTTTATCAAGTTGAATGAAATGTAAATAAATGCTTATTGTACTCTATGGATGCATTTGTTTACGAAGCATCTTCGATGAATTGCGCATGTGGTCTTTTTACAAATATTCTATTTATAACAAGGTAACACATTTACTAAAAGTTTAATTCAGTTCGACCTGTTTTTTTTTTCGTAGGAATCATGTGTTTTTTGTTTTTTTCATTACAGAAACTTTCAATATTAAAGTACAACGACATATTACCCATTAGACCAACTATTCTCTGCAGTACATCAAAAATTTTATGCAACTTTTGCGGTGAGTTAATCTTTTCACATTTCTCTGTTCCACGATTTTTTCATTCTTCCAACTTATGTATTGGCGTTGAATTAGTAGAATTTTCACAAATGTTCTTTGTGTGAATATTTTTGCGAAACACCATTTACATCAGATTTACTTGACATAACCGAACTGTCAAAATTATGCTTCTATAACTAATTTCATGCAGTATCACTAACGATTAAAAAAAAAGATAGTATGGCACGTAAACTCAATTTGCGTCTATTAAATTTTAGTCTTTAATTAACTGGTAATGACCGTGGCAATAGCACGAAAGCACGCAAAATATCACGTGACGATATGAAAAAAGGAGTGAATAAATCGATTCGGTTAATTACTTTTCTTAAATTACTTGTTGTGTATGCTAAACAGTGCTGACATTAATCTTATTTGACGTCGTACAGTGTTAATTGAAATCAAACGAAGATAACTGTAAATTTTGCGTGAAAATCTTGTTAGAAAGATGTCTGAAACCGTTAAATTGTTGATGTATGTATGTTCATCCAACATTAATTACATTTAAGTTAAAAGTTTGTGTAATTAATATTAAGATTTTGGAGCACAAAATACACTTGAAATGACGAAGACTGTGGATTTTACACATACAATATGATCATATATTTCTACCCTCTAGAAGGCAATGACACTTTCCTTTTTAAACTTAAGTTGGTACTATAAGGTAAGTTGATTTATTTTGCAGTGGGTGTGTAATGGAGGTTAAATTATGCTGATGACAAATTAGGTTTTGTCGGAAAACTGTCAGATTTTGTTGGAAAATTTAGAAATACGGATCGAAATTCTTCTGTATAAGGCTGCAGAGAATACGACCATTCTCTATTTTCTAATTTTACACCATTTCTAAAGTATGATTCGATCAGAAAAGTTTTATAATTTATTGTAAACATTTTTAAGAGTCAATTAACAAATACATTAATGGCAGATGTATTTTATTTGTCACAATATAAACATAATATTCTCAAGAAATCAAAAAAAAATTTATAGAGGTAACGAACACATTTTCAATTTATCACAGCTTTATTATCCCCTAGATTGTAATGAAAATTTATAGATTCTCTACGTGCATCTACTCCGATAAACATTCATCAATCAGTGTTATCGACGTGAATATGTTTTTTAACCTTTTTAGACCTTAATTACTATCCGATACTATCGTCTGTAGTCTATTAACTTCAACCTACGCTCTATTTTCATTCAGAGCTGTCGCTCTAATCGAAGTCACAAATTTGAAATTAAGAAAATAGAAGATTGAAAACATCATTGTGAATATACTACGTCTCAGAAGCTGCGATGTTATTAGGGAGAGGTTCCTTTTAAAACGACGCCTTAAGCTGTTATTAAGTCTACACTCCTCTATATTCTCGCATCATTTTATTGCGATAGGCTGGCTTACACCGATAGTCCTTATCTCATATTTAAAATGTTGAAGACCAGACTTGAACTTGTTCGTAATATTAATTTATTTAGTAGTAGTAGTAGTATCAATATTAGCATTTTGAATTTTAAATCTGTTTAGTTTGCGTAGGATTAAGCTCCGCTTAAAGGGGCAGCATTCACTTCAGAACTTTATTATTGAATATTATTGTATTAAAAAAAATAATTGAAGAGGTTCGTTTCGTACGTGATTTAATTTACGAAATGTACATTTACAACCTTGATACACGTCATACGTATGTATGTAATAACAAAACATTAACAAAATAAACTGCATCATTTATTTACGAACTCACAGGTATACATGTGCATATTATCTTTACATGGTAAGATATGTAAATATACTGAAACAATAGACATTAAATTTATTAAAATTTAAAGTACAGATTTACAGTCTTTGATCGAATAATGTATAAGGGCAAAATTTCATTGTGTTTTCCTAGATGAGGCAGCCAACTCCGGCGGAAGAATTTTACATACATACATCTATTAAAAATAAAAATAAATTTGCTGGAGATAAAGTTGAGCTCTTCTAAAACCTTAGCTTTGCGCAAACGCACAAAGTTAGTGTTCTATTTTCGAGTGAAATTTTGAAACTAAAAAAGAAGACAAAATTCTAGCCATGCTAGATCTTACACTTATTGTGAAATTCTGCTTTACCCATCCAATAGCCTTAATTCTACTGTTTGCATCATATCTAGATAATATCTGCTTTGCTCATGAAATCTATTACAATACCATATACCAGGGAACAGAACTAGCATGAGTGGCTAAAATGTAAGTACAAAAGAGCAGTTGCTGGTGTTTTACCTGCACCAATAACCTCCAATTAGCTGTGAGTTGAAGTCCCAGGAAGAAATGTTTCTAGATTCGAATTTTTAAAACGATTTTACCAAACAGGATTCCATATTATCAGCGGTCATCTAGATAAGAAGACAAAAAGGTTGGCAATAATTAAAAGGAGTCAAGAAAGAAATAAAATTCAGCAGGGAAGGATAAAAAACTTTGCCAAAACAATTGGCGATAAAACAGGCTCTTTCTGTGATGTCCTTGTGAAAGTACTCATCCTTATATAGTCAGTACCTACTTATATCAGATGGTAATTCATGCACTAGTGGTTACAATTTGGTAACTGTTCCATTTTCCTCAATGATAGCTAAAATCCTAGCAGCTTTCTTCTGGTATGTTTCATCCTGTAGACGTAAGTCGATATAGGTTTCTGAGGCAGAAGATCTAAGAAAAGATTTTGCAATGATATCACTAAACGATTGTATAATGTCTGTCTTCATAATCAATATCGATATCTGATCTGATATATGGCTCTTCACCAATTTCAACCAATCGTTTCTGGAGCAGCTTCCCTTGAGTTGAAAGTTTTGCAAAACCAGAAAATTGTGCCAAAGTATTGATCCTAGATTGGATATATTGGGGATTATGTGGATATCGTCGAACAAAGTTCAGCATCTCTCTTCAATTACTATTAATTGGTGTCTATAAAGCTAGTGCTCCCTTTTTTGCATTCTGAGCAATACTTCCCACTACAGGCTGGGTTGCGATTAGTTTGGTGAAGGCATCGGATTGAGGAATCACTCGCATTGCAGGTACCAATAATACTGCCCGGAGAAATACTGCATTTTGGATTTGGTAGTTAAGGATTTAAATAAATATGACTCGAATTAATGACGTTTATTTGTATTGAGGCTGGCGGTGGCTTGGGTTCCCATCCACAAGGGCGTGAAGGGAAACGAGCCTCGTCAAAGCCATTAGTCGGAGCTGATCCATCCTTCGACACCACCAAATCACAATTCAGAAAGTTCATCAACGAATAGACACGTAACAAGTCCAGGGAATGGTGGCAAAGACCACAAGGGAAAAGACAGGCAAAAGAGTTCCTAAAGAAGACCTGCTGGGTAAAAACAGGAAAACTGTCAAAATGATAGTAAACATAAATAAGCATAGGTATAACATAGAGCTACCAAACGATGATATCTGTGGATTCTGCAAGGAGGAGGAAGAAACCCCAGTCTAGGTGCTGTGCAATTGCGAAATCTTGACAAGGATAAGGTTTCTAGTGCCGGGCGCAGAGAATCCCACACTGCACAGCTATATTAAGGAGTCGCTCTCGAAGTTCTTTAAGCGTCATAAAGGGGGCAAATTTAGAAGGCGCCCTCTAGGATTAATAAGGATCACAATAGACCTGGAAAAGAGTTATACCTGATTGTCCACAAACCATGTAAAAACTTGGCGAGCTGTGTGATAAGGGAGCGTCGTCTTGTTGAGAGTATATGGGAGCAGCGCTAGTGGTACATTACACATTCGAAATAGTACAAGAATTTACATATTTAGGAGTAAAGATGAGAGGAGACCGGCATTGAAAGAGCGAAGATAGAAGCAGAAATAACTAAAGATAGCCATAAGTACGAGATGTTAAGAACACACAACAGAGATGGGAAAGGAAAATTCTCTGGGCAGTATATCGAGGAGTCAATACAGAGGGAGGATGCAGAAGACGAAAACTGAAGAATTAGAAAACCTTCGCATTGCATTAATGACGTTTATTTGTATTTAGGCTTCTAGAAAAGCAATATTAATTAAATATGTATTCTTGGATAACGACTACTAAACTAGTTTCTTTGCTTGTTTTTCCCTTTCCAAACATCAAAGATAACATTTAAGAAACTTGGAATTCTGGGATTGCAAATGTTGTGTATGCAGTATAAATTGTTTCATCTTTATGGGTTATAGCCACCATAGCTAGAGACATTCTCAACTGTATGCAATACTTTTTATAATTCTCTAATAAAATTTGCCCCGTCTACACTAACTATCTAAGTCACTAACTAGAAATCTTCAACTGCTAAGCTTAGTTTGTTTCAGCTATCCATCTTAGAAACTCACACCTGTTATGATGAAGATTGGTTATTCTGAAGATGTAATGATAGATACATATAACGAAACGCAAAATTGCCAAAGTATTTGTTGAAAGACTTTGTGGAGAAAAGGTAAACTTTGGAACAATTGTATGAATACACAACTTCTGAAAGTAACTTCCTAATAAAGATTAACAAAACTATGTATCATTAACATTGAAAAAGCGATCTCTCGCCCTTTCCCAGTCTTGTTTCACTCCTCTTGTTCTTTCCTCAGCCCTCATCTATTGAGAAAAATGTTGAAGACCAGACCTAGTTTGACACTTCAGTTATTCCAATGGTGAAAAAATATTCAGTAAGTATATGGTCCGCTGGCATTTGAATATAGGGTAGAAGTGGGAGAGACGCCATATGAGGTGAATTACCTTCGGTAATTCAGTGTTTGAGAAAGAGAGGTCTATATTTCTCACTATGTTCACCTATTCATAGACGCTACCTATGTAACACGCCAGGACTTGTTCGTCTGCGCTCGAGTGTGGTGGGTTACTACTGGGTATTTACTAAATTTTGTTGTTTATGTACTTTTTCATAGTAACTAATTAAATTAAATATTGTTCCAGCATTACTTGGCAGAGAGAACGAAAAACGGTTGGCTTCTTATATAAAACGCCTAGCTAACGCTGGTTTTGCACCTGATAGGTGTACTATTCGGTCTCCTGCCTATCAATTTGCTGAGAAACTTGGAATTGACCATAAATTTTCGAGAGAAAAAGAAAAGGCAGGTCAACATTGGCTAACTTCCTTTCTAGGGAGAAATAAAGATATCTCAGTACGTCAAGCAGAAGGACTATCCGTTGCAAGAGCTCAGGGTATGAATAGAGAAGAAGTTAGTGCACTTTTTAATTTACTTAAAGAAGAAATGGTAAAACATGATTTCACTAATAGGCCTGAAAATATTTTTAATGTTGACGAGACTGGAATACAACTAAAAAATAAGCATGGGAAAGTGTTAACAGCCAAAGGAGCTAATGACGTTCATGTGATCATACCTCGTGAAAAAGGAGAAACGATTTCTCTGGTTGCATTTTGCAGTGCCAAATGCCGTTTTCTACCTCCAGTGTTAATAATGAAAGGCGTCAATAAAAAATCCGAGTTTTCTGATGGCTTGCCTAATGGGTCTGATGTCTATATGAATAAAAAGTCATCTTATATTAATTCAGAATTATTTTGCCTGTCTGTGGTATTTTGGGTAGAAAATGTTCTTTAA
>ML215165.1:0-10959 GCA_004785975.1 Popillia japonica | reverse complement strand
TTTGACTTTGACAGACTTTTGTAAGTTCAAGTACGCAACATATTTGTGTATTTTGCTATAGTATAAAAACGCACCTGAATAAATAACGCACACCTAAAATGTGCTTCTCTCTATTGATATTAAAAAAATATATTTAAACGCATTAAATATCCGATTAAATTCAAAATTCCCGCTTGTTACATAGTGTGTACTACGCCCGCTAGGGTACCACTTTCTCTTTCGTTAACACGATAGATGGCCGTCTATATCTAATATATAATAGTATTTGTCTATGCTGTTACACATGACCAAGGAAAATACCGCAGAATCATCTTCATCTTCATCAAGTCCAAATATCACTATTAGTAACTACGTTTCAGATAAATCTTTAGGTTCTCAAACATTGCTTTCTACAGCACTCATTATCGCATACGACATAAAAGGGTGTCCGCTTGAATGCAGAGCACTGTTAGATTCTGGGTCACAATCCCATTTTATTTCTAAATCATTTGCCGATCGTTCAGGTATAAAACAACAATCTATTTCCATTCCTGTTGCTGGCATTAATCAAACAAAAACAAATATTCATAGATCCATTAATGTCAAAATATCATCACGAATAAATGCTTACCAGAGTAACCTTACATGTCTCGTAATAAATAAAATCACCGGTTGCTTACCCATTTCGTCTATCGATTCTTCCGCCTTTAAGATTCCTAAAAACATCAAATTAGCAGATCCTGATTTTAATATTTCAAAACCTATCGATATGTTAATAGGTGTCGATCTTTTCTGGAAACTTTTATGCGTCGGACAAATTAAGTCATCTGATACTCAACCATGCTTACAAAAAACTAATTTTGGTTGGATAATTGGTGGTACAATCTTGACATCCTCTCATTCAAATCAAACTTCATGCAATATAATTACAAACGAATCTCTGAACAAACAACTTACTGCATTCTGGGAGCTAGAAGAATGTTCTACAAAGAAATTTTACACTGCTGAAGAAAGTCAATGCGAAAATCATTTTGTTAACACATTTGAAAGAAATCCAGACGGTCGTTTCGTAGTAAAACTTCCTTTCAAAAATTCTATCTGTCAATTAGGCGATTCGTATAGTTTAGCGCTCAAACGATTTTTAAGTTTAGAGAAACGATTAAGCAGAAATCCAAAATTAAAGGAGGAATATTGTCAGTTTCTAAACGAATATGAGGAATTAGGTCATATGCGAATATGTGATATCGATCCTTTGCTAGATGATCCTTCGTCTGTTTATTATTTTCCCCATCACGCTGTTGAAAAGCAAGAAAGCACTACTACCAAACTTCGTATTGTCTTTGATGGCTCTGCTAAAACAAGCACTGGAGTTTCGCTTAACGATATTCTTTTAGTTGGTCCAACAATACAAGATGATTTGTTTTCAATAGTCTGCAGATTTTGTTTTCATCGAATTGCGCTAACTGCCGATATTGCAAAAATGTATCGACAAATCTTAGTGCACAAGATACTCGGTACCAACGTATCTTATGGAGAAGTAATACACATGAAAAAATAAGAATTTTTGAATTATCAACTGTAACCTATGGCACATCATCCGCTTCATTTATGGCAATTCGTTCATTACACCAGCTGGCATACGATGAGAAAAACAATTTTCCTGTTGGATCCAATGTTATTCTTCGCGATTATTATGTGGATGGCTTACTAACTGGAGCAAATGCTATTGATGAGGCCCGCAATATTATTGATCAAACATTTGTGTTATTAAAAAAGAGGGGATTTCAATTACGTAAGTGGCATTCTAACTACCCCAAGCTCTTTAATGAATCCAGTGAAATTTCATCAAATGAAATCCAAGGCTTTAGGATTATCGTGGCATACGGCAAACGATACTTTTTTTTATCATAGCCCAAACATAGTATTTCCAAGAAAGATTACGAAGCGTACCATGCTTTCGTACATCTCCCAGTTATTCGATCCATTGGGTTTGCTAGGGCCTGTTATTATCATTGGCAAACTTCTAATGCAAATACTTTAGAATTTAAAACTAAATTGGGACGAATCAACTCCAATGGGTATTTCTCATGAATTCACAGAATACAAAGAACAATTCTCAAGTCTAGATCAGCTTCATATCCCTCGTAGAATTATCTCCGTTAATAATTCCCCTATAATTGAGTCGCATGGCTTCTGTGATGCAAGCCGAAATGCATACGGCGCCTGCGTATATGTTCGCGCTTTGGACTCATTTGATAACATTTCGTGTAATTTATTATGCGCGAAATCAAAAGTAGCTCCATTAAAATCAACTACAATACCAAGATTAGAATTATGCGGCGCTGTTTTACTATGTAAATTAATAGAAACCATACTAAATGCTAGTAACTTTAAGTTTGACAAAATATGTCATTGGACCGATTCAACAATAGTATTAGGCTGGATTAAATCAAGCTCTAAGCGATGAAAAACTTTTGTAGCAAACCGCGTGAGTGAAATACATGAATCATCTGACACCGATAAATGGTATCATGTTCATTCAGAACAGAATCCTGCGGATATTATTTCGCGAGGCTGCACGTTATTAGAGTTAAAGGATCTTCAATTGTGGTGGCATGGACCCGAGTGGCTTTCAAACACAAAATTTCAATCCGCTAATATCGATGTACCCTTATCATATGAATTCAATAATTTACCTGAAGAAAGAGCAAGTATAATATGCACTACTACTACTACGTGTCCTGTTCAAAGCAATATTTTTTCCATCTTTTCATCATTTTCCAAACTCATTAGTATCACAAGCCTTTGTTTAAGATTCCTTAATAATATCAGAGCCATAACTCTGACAAAATATGTAGCGGCGTAGTGTCTACTGATGAGATCAGGTCAGCACGTTGTCGCCTAATACAAATCGTGCAAACACAGCAATTCAATCAAGAACTTCGGGATTTGACTAGCCTTGCTGTGGTCAATCCAAAAAGCAAATTGCGCTCTCTCAATCCATTTATTGACGATCAGGGTTTAATTAGAGTAGGTGGCCGTTTAAAACATGCAAAACTATGTTACTCACAGAAACATCCCATTGTCTTACCTGCAAAGCACGCTTTGACCACACTGATAATTGAGCACTACCACAAACAGCAACTTCATACGGGAGTACAAGGAACGATCGCGGCTATAAGAAGTAGTTATTGGCCTCTTTCATTACGGAATTCTGTGAAGCAAGTTATAAGAAGATGTTTAACTTGTTTCAAGGCCAAGCCTACAAATGAAACCTACATTATGGGTAATTTACCTCATAATCGACTTGAACAATCACGACCTTTTCTGAATAGCGGAGTAGATTTTTGTGGACCTTTTAACGTTCGTGAGCACAAAGGGTGAAACAGCAAAGCATATAAAATATATTGTAACGTGCCTTGTGGGTTGAGAAAACGCACGGTCCCGGTAGCTAGCTCGGTTGAATCAAAAACTTGGTAGAGCGGGTCGGTATTGGGTTCGTGGATACGACAAGTTTGTATTGTACTTGGTGAACAAATTAATGACTGAATAAAACATGCACAATAAAAAAAATGGTCTCGTTTAATTTTCTTTTATTATGTACTCAACAGATACCAGACCAAAAAAATCAATTATTGCAAATGAAACTTAAAATAATTAGGTTATACAACCAGTTATGCGTGGAGAGTGAAAAAAACTAAATTATGCAACTTCGCGATTGATGTCGCTAGGGGTAAGCAAAATGTCAACGCACGCCTTGAGTGATTTATATCAGACTCGCACCTTTTACAAATTCTACCAATAATAATGCAAATAATAATTCTAAATAAAATACAACAGGAAGAATACAATAAAACACGGGTACGATCTTTATTTCTTGACTAACCTGTCAGATCCAGGAATAACTGGGATGTTTTGGGAGGGACTAAGGTTCGTTGACCCTTGTTGATGGGAATTCTCGCGGCGTGGAATCTTCGTAGGCAAATGTGTCCGGATCAATGGGTAGGAATTTTGGAGTCTCAGGAAATCAATTTCTTTATTACGGAACTCAAAGACAACTTCTTAAAATTAGCTAACTGGTGAGTGCTGTTTTTAAAACGGACGCTGGATCGAAGATTCTAACGTTAACGTTTAACACTGGACAAAAATGAGGTTAGGAATTTTATTTATCGGAGCCAAATTTTAGCGTGCGTATGCTTTCGATGTTAAAACGTATCTCTTTATTTGTTTCTATGGAAATTAACAACAAAATCAGAAAATTCCAGGCTTTGATTGGTGGAAATGCCGTGTAATCAAAAATAACAAGTGAACATCGTTTTTCATTTTTAAACTCTGGAAAATATTTCGAAAATTCATTTTTGGATTAGAAAACGAAGTGTAAAATCGAATTCTACGGAGAAAATTAGGTCTTCATTCGGAATTTCATAAATTAAAGATGCTTTTGAGGCTACCTGTCAGATCCAAATTAAAATAGAAAATACTCATTTAAAAAAGGAATTTACCAGTGGAAACTTATGTGAAACGTGTTGTTGACTACCTAAGGATCGTTTTCATGCTTAGTATGATATCGAGAAAATGTTATTCAGTGCAATCCAGAAATTGAGATCATCGGTAATATTTTACTATGCTAACAGATTTTTCCACTCTCTTACAATATTCTTGACAGTTTTTCTATTATAATCATAATTCTTACTACTGAAGCTCGAGTTGCTGATATAAATCAGGGTTAATGGACAAGTATTGAAAAAGTTCCTTCGGAAAGGATGCGACTTGACATGGAGTGAACGTATGCTTAAATTGATTCAAACGATTAGGCACAGTAAGTGTATTCTCTCTATTTGTACTTCTTATACCGTGTTTGTGTCATGTGTGTGTGTGATTATGCCATGTTTTGACAGGTATCAGCCGTCTTAGCTCCCCGTGTGCGATGCAAATTGATCGTCCTTACCAATTTAGCTCGGAAAAGCTAAGCTGGACTTCTACCTAACAATCGAGACATGTGTGGTGTGTGAGTGTGAATAATGTACCAGGACAATATATTGCTATATTCATTTGTTTCGCTGCAAGAGCTGTTCACATTGAAACTGTTAGCGATCTCACAATTGATTCATTTTTTAATGCCCTAAAAAGATTCGTTGCCAGAAGAGGCAAAATAGCCAATTTGTACTCCGACAATGCAACCAATTTCATCGGCACACATAACGAAATAAAAAGGCTCTACTCTCAATTTGCCTCACAAAATTTTAAATATAGATTTTCGAAACTGTTTTCTGAAGACAACATGCAATGGCAGTTCATCCCTCCACGAAGCCCACATTTTGGTGGCCTATGGGAGGCAGCTGTAGAATCAATGAAGCACCATCTACGACGTGTTGCAGGAAATACTTTATTAACGCTTGAGCAACTACAAACCCTTTTAATCCAAATAGAATCAATTTTAAACAGCAGACCATTAACCCCAATTTCCAGCGATCCTAACGATTTCTCATTTTTAACTCCTGCTCATTTCTTGATTGGAGACACATTCACGGCAATTCCTGAACCAAATTTAAGGCATTTAAAAACAAATCGCTTATCGCAGTGGCAAGTAGTAGAAAATGCAAAGCAACATTTTTGGAAGCGATGGCATCGAGAGTATTTAAGTCAACTTCAGGAGCGAAAAATTGGAACAAACCGCAAACGTGATACTTCCTGGACAGTTAGTTATCATTAAGGAAGACAACCTTCCTCCTTTTCTATGGCTCACTGGCCGAATTGAAAAAGTCGATCCTGGATCCGACGGCGTTATTCGAACAGCTACAGTGCGTATAAAGGGTGATCTTCTGAAAAGACCTGTAATTAAATTATGTGTTCTTCCAATTAATTAATTATTAGTGTGTATAGTAACTTGAAAGTCAAGCCTTTCAAAGGGGCCGGTATGTTTAGGAAACCAAAATATGGTTTATTTTTTCAAGTAAACTATTTTTGAGAGTCGATTGTCAAGTCAAGTTTTGTAAATTGTCATTTTTCATTCATTGTACCTTGTGCAAGTTAAAATAAAATATACATTATTAAACGCAATCTTCGTTTGCAAATCATTTCCAACGGTCGCCAAACAACCAAAAAATATACCTATACAGCCTTACAAACTGTGGGTGGCGAAAACACATCCTAAAAAAAACCTCAAACAATTTGTTCGCTACTCTCTCTAAAACAATCATCTCTACAAATATAATATTTCTGATACATTACAAACAAATTTCTATATTACATTTATGTTATAAGTTCCAAACCATATGAAAAATCGGATAATATATATCATTCATATATTCTATACACATCTGTGTTTGCTGGGATATTATTGATAAAAAAAAATTACAATAAATTTTATGCCGCACACCCTTTCTTTGATATGTCAATTGTTCCACATCAAACATGGCATACAATAGTGCTTTTGTTTAAAACTTTCCGGCCTCTAAATATAATGTTTTGAATAACGAAAACCTCAATTTCCTAAGGTTATCCATAACTGCGGTTTTATTTATATATCCTGACAGCAACTAGCTATGGTATGCTATTTGAACAACTGTTTGTACATATGTATATGTACATGTTTTAGTCTTTTTCTACCTACTTTATTTACATTTAATTAAGTCAATGTTTATTAGTTTATTAATTTATATTGCTTACATCACAATTTATATGCAAATTGATTGATAGATACATACTTTATAGATGTCGTTTTTTTAACACGTTTAATAACATTGTTACCTTTTACAAATCATCCAGCTTGTAGGTATATTGCAGTCATTTCTGATACTTTATCATACCAATTCTGTGCAAAGTGCGAGTGCAATAGCAACAGACTGTTGTTGTCGCATATCAGCGTTCGGCAGTCACTTAATACGGGTGCGGAAGGTATGTTGCATAAATCCAATCGCTTGCAGTTGGCCAGTCATGAGTAGAGCTGCTATCCAGATCCGAATAATTTTGGATCCAGATAATTTACTATCCGGATATCCGGATCTGAGTGCAATCCGGATTTCCTATCCGGATTTCCTATCCGGATTCACTATCCGGATCCCCTATCCGGATCCACTATCCGGATCCCCTATCCGAAACCTCGGATGCGCATCCCCTATCCGAAACCTCGAATCCGGATTTGCTATCCGAAACCTCGGATCCGGATCTGCTATCCGAATCTGCTATTGAAAATCATCAAATTTGCATTCTTTATGAGCTTTGTATCAATAAGATTATTTTGTTCGCGAGTTCTTGCTAACATTTAAAAAATAGTAAAGAAAAAATGTTTTACGTTCCAATATTTTGCTTTGTAAAATAATAAAAAAAAACAATATTATTAATTAATATTATAAGTAGCTAATAGATATTGCTATGTACAACGTTTTAAGAAGAAAACAACTACTTTATTGGTACGTTAAATAAATAAATAAAATGACGGGAACAAAAGGTATTTGGTCTGAAGAGAAACACAAATATAAGGTTTTACTAAATAAATAAGAAATATGAAGTAACAAGTATGAAGCACAAATCGGTTAATTCCAAACAAAAAAAAAGTTTGCAGTGGAGACCTTTCTGCTCAATCCAGGTTTTGGATAGCGGATCCGGATCCGAGGTTTCTGATAGCGGATCCGGATCCGAAGTTTCTGATAGCGGATTCGGATCCGAGGTTTCGGATAGTGGATCCGGATCTGAGGTTTTGGATAGCGAATCCAGATCCAAGGATTCGGATATCCGGATAGTTTTGGATCCGGATATCCGGATCTTAATTTTGTCGGATATCTGCAGCACTAGTCATGAGTGATATATCAATCGATCGGTTACCGAAGTGCATTTTGTATACAGGGTGTACGCGACATACAAAGCGTGCTTTTAAGGGATGATAGCTACAACGATTTAGAAACAAAAACATATAATACACCTTGGGTCTATCTGTAAGCGTAAATGAGAAAAAAAAATAAGTAGGTAGAATAGGTAGGTGAAACGTGACGTAAGCAAGATGGACGTCTCTACAAGAAACGGATAACATTTTATTCCAAGTTTAAAAATTTACATAATGCGGTTATATTAGCGATAGAACATACTTTAAGAACATTTTTATGATACATACAGCTTTTACAACTTGTTTTTATTAGATTTGGAGTATTTTCTACATGTTCTAAATTTACAATAGGATTATTAATATATAAGTTTCATTATTTACATGAGCAGTCACAGGTTTCTTCATCACTCTCTTCTATGTCACTCTCTTCAGTATCACTTTGCAGACCATCTAAATTGTATTTTCGAACAAGATAATATGGTAGGTGATCGATGTTAAGACAATATTGTAAATTATCTTCAACTAATACAGCAATCAGATCATCTAAGTTGATTTTCTTCTTTTGATAATTTTCTATAGCTTCCAGAGCATGGTCAAATTCACTGTAACGTTTCTGTCGATCTTCATGATCCATATCAGCTTCTGGTCGATTACCATCCAACACAAATTCCCGATAACATGCATCTATATTCTTTTCCATTCGTTGTATGGTAGATTCTAAATCCACAGCTTTAGGCCAATGTGTTTCTTCATACGCCATCGACATCGTGAAACTGTTAAACTTAGACTAACAGCAGGAACGATTAACTATTGACAAGAAGGGGAGATGGTGGTGGGGTGTAAATAGCGAGCGGAACGCTATGAAAATTAATTTCAGTTGCAAAGATTTGTGTGTTTGCGTCAGTCATAAGTTGCGCTTAAAATGAGTTGTGACATATCAGTTGAACCGTTAGATTTGTTGGACAAATTGTTACAAAAATATGAAGAAGAAATTAAAATAGAGACACGTCTCGTCAATGAAGTAATTTATCCTATAAGCCAATCATATTCGATATCTGTTGGCTTCAGTCCAGCTAGAGGTTTTATTGCAACAGTAAGCATAATACACAGAAATAAAAGTCGAATAAGTTTTACAAGTTTTGATTGGGAGGAATTTCTAAAATATAGTGATCATTTTAAAGAGCATGCAACATCAAGATGTGACCAAACTAAGCGAGAATATAAAGTAGCAGAAATAGTTACAATAAAATTAATTTATACTGGCAAGTGGTTCAGGCCAGCATTATACGTAGAATGTCGCGGTATGACATTAACATTGGGCAAAGCAGATATTGTAAAGTTGTTGCGATTATCACCTCTGGTAAATCAAAGACTACAACGACTATCAAACATGGATTTTCTACGCTATTATAATCACTTCTTACATCTGCTGGTAGAAAATAAAGAAACTATCACTGGAGAGCTTGAAGATTACGCAACCAACCTTTTATGCCCTGGCCAACAAAATCAAATTGGATGGAATTCAGAGTATAGCAATTCTATGCTTGAAATATTACTGTTTCATTTTGTACATTTTAAAAACGATTTTAACAATTTATGTTGTATGTAGGATATGGTTATAATAAAACTTCTAGTCATTTAAAATATATATTTATACTCTGTAACAAAACAAAAATTTAATTAATAAATATACTACTCAATATGACTTCTTTATTTCTAACTATACGTTGATTATCAAAATTTAATTAATCAATAAACTTCTTAATGCATAATTTATTTATAAACTCAATAATGTATCTATCTAAAACATTTTGCAATTAATACGCTAAGAAAAACGCATAAATATGCGACTTATTACACAGTTGTATCTTATCAAGACCCGATCTGTAAAGCAGTTAATAATTATGATATAATTTGACAAAATTTGCAAAGAATTAAATTATTTGCAGCTATCTCAGAATGAAACAAAATTATCGACAACGAAATACAAAATCAATTATAAATACCATTGGTAATACGCTAACGCCACCACCAGGCAGCCTTCAACCCCCCACACAATCCTCAACCCCTCCTGGAATCCTGCGTCGTGGTATCCAGGAGGGATTTCGCTGGGGAATTTTGACAGTGGGTCAACGAAAGCGACCCGCTGCAAGGTCTACAAATATATAACATAATGTTAGTTAATAAAAATTAAATTTTACATACTTTCAAATTTTCCGGCAGGATCCGGTCCAGAATTATGTAGATTTTGGCTTCTGCAATAATACAAAAGATAACAAAACAGTATATGAAATAATACAGACAAGCTTACCCATGGTGTATTATTTAACTTTAAATATGTGTATGTGAATACTAAAACCGACTATATATACTCTCGAGAGGGATGGAGAGGTGGAACGGCTTAATGTCCCTGCAGTAAATTAAATGCTACAATGTATGTAATTTATGCAAATTACGTGGAATGCTTCATAATTATCACATGCATGTAATATGCAAGATCCTACATATACAGCTGTTGTCATATGTTATAGTCCACATTGAAAAATACCTAGAAATCATATTTTTATGCTATTATTGAAATGTCAAGTAAAGTGTCTCGATTTAGGTGCTCATAAACCGTGGGAACGTACTGAATTTGTAAAAACATTTCCTAGAAACGGTGATAAATTAAAAAAAATGTAAGGAATACAGCAAATATTTTAGTTTATTTTAACTCGTGAAACAGTAGAGATCTTTGTGCCCCTTTTGATTATAAATTAAATTAGTTTTGTTAGTACACCTACATTTGTTTATTAACGCTTGTTTGAAACAAGTATGTCTAAAAATCTCAATTCAGTGAAGCAGCGCGAGGTGCAATTGTTTTACTGCATAGACAGGAAATATTGCAAAGGAGCATTGCAAAACAAATGAAATGTTCTAAATGTGCAGTGCAAAACACCGTAAAACGATTCCTGCAAACAAAATCATATAGCAAAATTGTATTTGACTTTATTACGTTTACTTTTCTTATAATTGAAAATTACCTTCCTGGACTATAACATATGACCACGGTTGTATGATGTTAGCATGATACAAGAAGAACACATTGGTATCAGGCGAAACGGCTTAATGTCCCTGCAATAAATTAAATGCTACAATGTATGTAATTTATGCAAATT
>SMLS01036732.1:0-10724 GCA_004785975.1 Popillia japonica | reverse complement strand
AAAAAAAAATGAAACTAAGGTAAGTGAATGATTACAGCTTAGTACGCTAAGACCATGCTAAGACTGACTCGCGAGAATAATGGTTTCCATGACAATTGAATAACAACATTAAAAAATTGATTTTAATTCAAATTTTATATCTGTAACGTTGAACTTCATTGTTATTTAATATATTTCATTTTTTCCAGTTTCTTTCTTTTACTATTATTGCAATGTGTGTAGCTCTGGCAAAAGCACTTATATTTTTTATAATGAATGGTCTGTAAACTAGTGCGTAATTCTGAATAAATAACTTCATCTGCGTTTCACAATTTTTTTAACCTCTCCAATTTTATATTTGAATTGTAAAATTGCAAATGCTTTCGTAAACGTTGGTTTATATTCGGGGATGACAGTCTACACAAAAAGTATGATGTTATGTATTTTCCCATCACTAATTTGTATTAAACTAAAGTTCTACTTGTTTTTAAATTACACTGATTATACAGAGGTATGAAAGAATAGGAAATTCATGCAATGTAAGAAGACAAACTACTGGAAAATAGCAAACTGTAGTGTAAATAGGTAAGTAATACATAAAAAATATAATACCCACCTAAAATTAAAGCAAGGAGATATGTATATTTAATATAATAAAATGATCATTACTATATCGTCGGTACACAAGAAAAATGACACATCTCAAAAATCTGACTTTTTAGATTAATAGCATAAAATGTTGCTGTTGAACAACCTTTATGAACATTTTATGCTATTAAACTAAAAAGTCGGGTTTTTGAGATGTGTCACTTTTCTTGTGGACCGACGATATACAACTACATGATACATTTATAATGAGGGTTTCCGGGTGTTGACCGTGTCATGATTAGTAAAATATATACAGTACAAAAAAGGTTTTCGCCTCTAGCGTGGTTTACACGTCGAGTTACCGTGACCTTCTGGTACCCACCCAGTTAACCTCTTTTGCTCCTGAAGAAGCCGCTTACATGAGTGGCGAAACGTCGAGTTATTGTATATCTTGTGCATTTTATTTTTATTTTGTACTGTATATATTTTACTAATCATGACACGGTCAACACCCGGAAACCCTCATTATAGCGACTCGGGCCGTGGAAGCCTTCGATATCATGATACATTTACATGAATGCAACATAACTTTTAATATATCATCTCTATAAATGTTATATTTCAGATATATTGTAAACAATGTATATGTTACATCTATGTTATAAGGTCCAAACCATGTAATATCTCTGAAATTGTAAGTTACATGTAGGCAAAGTCCAAATAATAATTCAGATCACTAATCAATAATTCCAATACATATTATCGAGTGACATGTACCTATATGTCATTTGACATTTCCCGACATTTCACTGTACTATTAAACTCTTGGGATTGGCTGTTACCAAGCAACCTTTTATCGCATGGCGTGCGATAAAAGCTCGATTATGCACGCTTATGGGTGTGTGTTGATTGGTTTGTGATGCATGCATACTAAAAATGTACATTACGAACAATGGGATAATAATATAATGCTCCATAATTCGCAGTGATTCGTCAGAGAAAAATCCGACGCAAATATGTTTTTATCAATCATTTTTCTGTCAATAAGGCGATAAATTCCGCCACACCATAAAAACAAAATATATTACTACTATAGATACATGGAATTATTAGAACTAGAAGAAATAGATCACTACAATTATTACACATAACATACACACATTTCTTGAATGTAAACAATTTATTTTAAATACTTCTAATAGTAACAGTAACAGATTTATAACATGAATAAACTTTTTAATTTTTGGACGACAAAATGTATGTCCCCGTTCGTAATACATGTTCTACATTATAGTAATTATGTTACTATTAGTGTTTCTTGAAAGTTGTATACAATAAGTTTTTGAATCGCCATGTCAATGCTCGGAAGAAACTTTACCCACTGAAAATGATCTTTGTGCTTCATCCTAATACATACATATCTCGTCCTTCTCAGCCATTTTCTTCGGATTAATAAATAATAACAATACAAACTCGAACAATTATTTATTAATTAAAATTTAAACCAGATTTAAACGTACCAAATCACTTAAAATAACTACACTGGATAGATAATTTCTGCCAATTTCTGCTTTCGCTAGAACATAAACTAAGGCCAGCTAAGACCCATAAACATGTTTATAACGCCGCGGCGTGATCGCGCAGGTGTTCATAAGTAAACTTATTGTCTTCAACGAAGTATTTCTTATTTGAACGAAAAAAGATATAAGTAATTGACTAAAGAATGTATGTAAATGGTTCGACAGAAAGAAAAAACATTTTCTTAGGGAGAGTGATATTTACTTTGTCGAAGTAATTTTTTAAGAAAAGGAAATTCTTCAATTAAAGAAACTAGTTTTCTTCGTTGAGGTAATAATTCTCGATTTAATTAATTATTTTCTTAAATAAAGTAAAGTTTGTCAAGAAATTAGGTTTACTTAAATGTAGAAATCTTTTTTTTTCTGTGTATGCCTATAAAAATCAATAAAACATAAATATTAACAAGAAGTTAATGAAATTTAATATATAATTTGTAATTTAGAAAAAACAAATAAAATATTTTTAACTTTTTTGAAAAATAATCTGAGCATTGTCCTTTTTAGCATCAAGTTTTCTACAAATTGTTCAATAACGTCAATTTTACTGTTCATGTTAACATTGGAATGTGCATCTGAATCATTGCGCATACTTTTCATGGATTCGTCATTTCGAATGTTGAGGGAAAAGGAACAACATCGTTCATTTCATTATCTAATTCGTCGTCAGAATCTACATCAATGATATTTTTTAAACTCTCTTTGAAACCCTCTTTAATTGTCGCCGATACGGCAGCTGTTTTCAGTATTTTGTTCGTTCCGAGAAGCGATATACATAGTTTCGTGTTAAGAGAAAGAAATGTATGCAAATACATAGTATACTTTTTCGCGACCGCTTTATTATTTCGTGTGAACCGTTATTTCTTCTTAAGCGTTTTCGTTTAAAAGTATTTTAGTGTATATACACACACTACATCGCTAAATTATAGTTTTATTTCTAAATTAGAATGTATTCAATCGACGCTGGGCTCGCGTATAGGAAGTTTCTTGTGTCGCCGACTTATCTTCTTGTAGGACACTCGGTTGCAATATGCAAAATTTTTTGCTTCTCCGATCCACAGTCATATTTGGGACTTTGAATTTGGTCCCACTTATACCGAAAGTCTACACAGTTTCCGTGGCCAGTTTTTATTCTGATTAGAGTAGACCAGACCATGGCATGCCAAATCCTGGATGGCCTAGTACTAATTCCAGATATGTCTGGGATAACTGAGATAACTTCGTTATTCTGTATGCGCAACTGGTTGTGTAGCTGGAAGTAATTTGCCCTCAGTTGTTCGGCAGTTCTTGTTGGCGGGTTTCTCAAACGCAAATGATTATGGTTGGCATCACCCCGCAATAACGCTACGAATGCTACACAACTGCAATTTATTAATTAGTAGATCATGATTAACACAATCAAATGCACGGCTCAAATCACTAAAGACTCCTACTGGAAACTCACCAGTATCGAAGCCGTTAAAAACATCACTATAAAAAGCATGAATAGCCGTCATTGTGGAGTGGTTAACCCGATATCCATGTTGATGTTTTGTTAAAACAGTATTTGTCGATGTGGGAAATCAATCTGTTCAACATCGCATATTCAAAGATTTTTGAAAAACTTGAAGAAAGAGTAAGCGGCCGATAATTATTGATATCAAATTTAGAACCCTAGAATGTTATAATATATGTTTTACTATAATGAGGGTTACTGTATATATTTTACTAACCATGACGGTCAACACCCGGAAACCCTCATTATGGAGACTCAGGTCGTGGAAGCCTCCGATATCATTTTTCATGTTTTAATGTGAAGAAGTTATTATTGTTGAATTTTCTTTTATGACTTTCTGTGGGAACTTGTCATAAGCACTTCCAAAAAAAGCTACATATGCACCCTTATAAATTAACAGAGGTACAATAATTACATCCAATTGATTTTAAACGAAGGGTTTTGCCAGTGGCTTAATGAATATTTAAATAATAATAATTTTCTCGACTTGCCGTTCTTTAGTGATGAAGCTTGGTTCCATATTTCACGGTATATTAATTCACAGATCTACGGAACCTGGGCTACTAGCAAACCTCATGAACTTGTCGAAACCAATTTACATAGGAATTTGGGTAGCAGTGTCCAGGCGAAGGATTATTTATTTGCGCAATATTTTTCCATGAAACCGTTACAATAGAACCATACCGTGCCATACTAAACGAAATCATACCACCACTACACGATGATGAACTACAACAAGGTTGCTTTCAACAATATACTGTCCCAGCACGCAGAGCTACATATACGCAGGAACATAGACCAATAAGAGAAAACTTACAGCCTCTACGCTTCCAGAGTTAGGCAATTTAAAAAATAGAGTTTTCAAAAACAGAGTACACAATTTAGAAGAACCTCAAGCAGCTATATGAGAAGAAGTAAATAATATCACCATAGAACAACTGCAAAATGTATTTGAAAATTTAAAACGCAGAGTAAATATTTGTTTAGATAACAACAGAAAACACTTTCAACATTTATTATAATTATTTTTCCGTTATTTAGTTGTGTTTATTTACAATAAAAACCTAATCTGTAAAATTAACTGTCACTATGTGAATAAAAATTTCTGTAGGAATTTAATTTTTAAATAGTACCATACTGTTAAATGGGTTGTATATCTAAAAGAGGTTACGTGGGTTTTGGTATTAGTGAAAGAAGAAAGTACTCAAACAAATTCGCCATGACTAGATACGTACACATGTACATGAAATATTCATGGACGGAATTTGTTTTCTATTATGAACCCAAAAGCAGTCATAACCGCGACTTGGACCGCGGAAGTCGTCAAAACGTTTTAAACCGTTCGGCTATAGTAACAAAATTTCACGCGCAATTAAAGCACAATAAACTTATTCAAGGGATTTTAAAATAATATTTTTTTTTTCAAAAAACTTACACTAATTCGGTGCTGGCTCAATCAATGAAAACTTGTCTTCAACTTACACGCAGTAAACGTGAATATAAACTAAGTCAGAAAATATTTTTTTATTGCTGTGGAACTAACGACGATTCACCGAAACTAAACTCTATTAATTCTTATGGGAATTCTTGCCTACATAATACTTTGACATTATAATAGCGACTACTTCACAAATTGTTAGTAAGCATAACATCGTGATAAGTTTACAGAAGAAAGATATGCATTTGTAGAAAATTAAAATTGAACCGCTTCTTTGATATGCAAGTTATGCCTTAATTGTTTCATTTTTTAAATAAAATGAAAGTATTGGAATATATTGCCCGTTTGTGTTTCAGTTAATTTACTCAATTATACATTTAACACGAACTCATTATTTTCTTTTGATATTAGGTCTGGAATGCACGCAGATTTTAAGATGTAATAAATATAATTGCCATTATAGAGGGCTATTAATATTGTAATATACTCATCGTCAAATAGAACACAATGATTATCGTTTTACCACACATTTTAGCCACGGTTTCCGGTTAAAAACCTTGGTAGTTACCACATTGTTTAAACGTATTCGGAATTTCCAGAAATAATATATGTAGACCGAAAATCATCGCGTATATCAACTCTAACATTGCAAATCACGGGATTTCCTTAACTTGTGCTATTTTGAATATTTATATAAGATAATGAAAACCAAGGTAATAGCGACCTTTTTCAATTCTGGCCATCATTGCCGTTTGGGATATACTTCCTTACGCATAGACGATTTAATGGTTGCTAGCTCCCTACCGAAATGATAATATAAAATAAAATCTATTCTCTTGTGGAAGAAAAGCCAATAGTCTTAGAAATTGGGATGTTAAAGCAAAGCTTTGGCTTTTTTTACGTTACTGAAAACCGAATTATCCATTATAGAAAATAAAAAAGAATTGTTCTTAATAAGGAGAAAATTGCTTCATCAGAACAATGGCAGAAAGAAAAGTATAGAATACTTTATAGAATAGAATAAATATAAAAAATTGGCGCGCGGCCGTTTACAACTGTTAAACGTAACAAAATGCCTAGAGTTCGAAGACATCAAAAATAACAACGTGTTAGTGACTTTGACAGGGGTAGAATTGTAAAATTCTAAAATGATTAATTCGAGGCTTTTTACCTATCCACAAATCGTAAGGACTAACACCTTCTACAGATGGTTTTCCTGTTCTGTTTTCAATGTAAATAGCTGTATTAACCAATTTCGCCCATAATCCTTCAGGATAAATTATTTTTGGATTCGAATACTTCAATGTTCTGGCCATTTCAACAGCGGTTCTATTATCCCACTCTAAGATACCATTCGGCTTTTGACTGTCGAGCGCTGTCAGTCGTTGTGATATCCCATTTGCACGTAAGACGGATCTCTTTATTGTCAAACTCCCGACCATTGTCACTTAACATTTCTTTGACTGAATATCCTAACGTCTTCGTCTGTCTAAGAAAGGCTTTCTTTCACTCATGTTTGGTTTATGTGCAAGAAAGTATCCGTACAGAAACTTTGTATAATTATCTTTGAACAAAACAAAGTACCGCTTTCCTTGGAATGATTCATCGAAAGGTCCACAGACATATATCGATATTAGCTCGGTAGGTACTGTTGACTTCTCTTTTTTACCAAATGGTAAACGCTTTCCCATGTACACAAGGTTCACAAATCTCTGTTTTTACCTTGACGTCAATCTTAAACTCTCTCTTGATCTTTGCTTTGAAGTGACATTTATCTTGATAACCCCATCTTTCGTGATAAAGTTGCTGCAAATTAGGTTTATCCACAATAACAACGTTTACATCAGCACTGTGTTTAAGAGTTAATGGTTTAATTTCTGCTCTATACAGAGTACCAGTTACTTCACCTTTTCCTCACAGTCGTATTTGACCGTTAATTTTAAAAGTACAGAACGTTGACTGAAACATGCTTTTCTCATTTCGGTCTTGTGCGGCTAAAACAGAGAACGAATTTTTGGAGATTGTTGGTACATACCAAACATCTTTTAAAGTCATTGTTTCACATCTAGTTCCGTATCGATCCCTTTCGTATTGCTGTTAGAGGTTCCTGCCCAGCAGCTCTGACACTGTGAGGAATATTAAATGCTTCAAAACGGACAAAATAATCTGAATAATTTGACAAATGTTTTGTTGCACCATTGTCTATCCACCAGTTACTTTCATCTATTTCTATAAAACAAGTGTCATTACAAATAGTTAATAATGTTGTGTTTGTCACCTCAGTTTTATTCTTGTTTTTCTTCAATATTACATTTTTTGCCGGTCTCCCATTAACAATCCGCGTTTAGCACTGCTTAATCCAATTAACCACCTGCTTACAGTAACTACAGTTTCCCTTTGTTCCTTTTTGGTTGTTGTCTCGACATTTGTACGTGTTGGCACATACAATAATTATCTACTTCATACTCGAGTTGCAATTTTACATTATCTTTTTTGCTAGAGATCCTTCATTAAACATTACATAATAAAATTTGTAAAAGCTTAATATTTGCTTCTCCTTGTAATTCTAGTTAGAATTCGGATAGACCTTACATATTTAAGTTTTGCTATAAAACTTATACATTTTTATTATTCTTACTTGCTATTATTACCTGCCTTCTCGCTTAATTAATTTAACAAAGAATGGCTTAGTGTAGCTTAAGTTAACAACATCTTATTGATCATCAATATCGTTATTATATTTTCCTTTATTGCGACTCTTCATCCGGTAGGTACTTTTTCGATGTCCGCTAAAAGTTCGTCTAAACCTGTCCCGTTTAAAAACTTGAGCTTGAAACTCGGTATGTTGTTTAAGATTGGCTTAATACCTTGGGTTGAAGACATATTTGTGGTAACAAGTTTTGGTACAATACTTTTGTATGTATTTCTGGATGTTATTAGGACAGAAGAAGTTAAAATATTACTATTATTACCTAAACTAGTCTTTCCTGACCCTATGAGTGTGTATTCCGCAACAGCATGAGTTATTGCAAGTTATTGTTATCTTTTCCTTCAGAGGTGTAACAAAAAACCATGTGTTGTCTTGTAATTATTTCTCAAATTTTGTTACGTTTATATTTACCACCGGTCTTTCACAATTTTTAGGTAAAGTTTCTACTGAACTTAACAATAAAATCTCACAAGTATTTCCCGAAATTGATACAATTTGATTTTTATTATCAAAAATAAATTCTTCATTACTTACATGAGTTAATTTATCAACTTCGTCATGATTTAACCTGATATGTGTATTTTTAAATTCATTTCCTGCAATAAATTGGTAGTGAAGATTTACTTCTACAAATTTAGTAACATGAATTTGGATTGGTATCGGAGTTAGTTTATATAATTGGTGTGAATTTGACCCGATATCGTTTTAATATAATTGGCTGTGCTTCCGGTATTTGTTTCATGTTCCGCTAAATTCGTTAATTCTAGTTTTGACACATTAAGTATGTCTTTATCATTATAATGATTCTCTAGATTTGTAAATTGTATATCATACTTTTTATTCGAGCCGGCCGCACACAGACAGTCTTTATATACATACTCACGATCATCCTGATAACTAGGACTAATAAATTCGCGGACCGTATGATTCCAGTCTGCCTCTGGATTTCTTTTAGCGAATGTTCTGAACCAATTCGCCGCGTTCCCTTTTAAATAGTTTGCGAAATAGCATAATTTTATTTTGTCATCCCACGCATTAGCATTTGATGCTATTTTACAGCTGTGTAAGAATGCACATGGATCGTCAGTGGTTGGTTCGAAAAATGGTGGTGCGATATACTTTGGGGCGAGTGGATTTTTATATTACGCTATAGATGCAATTGTGTAATTAAAGTGTTGCATAGTGTTCGGATTAGGAGAAACTGGCGAATGAGGAGATACCCAATTAGTATTTAAGTGTAATGTAACACCTTTTTTTGTCAGAGGGGTTCTTATGTTGTCTCTTATGTCTTGTGATTGTGTGACGGGGGGAAATATGAATGTGTCCACTGAAGTACCTGCCGTGTTAGGTTCGAATATACGGGAATTATCTGTATCTCTATCGAATGGAATTTCTGTCGATAGGTAGGAGGTAATATTTTATCAAAACGAAGGGGGTCGGGAGCGCAAGTAGTTTCCTGTTTCCTTTCTACTTGGATTTACTTCGACTTCCTCGTATATCGTGGATATTTCGGGAACCCCTGGAATAGGTTCCGCGGGTAAAGATGTTGTAACGGGAACCGAAATAGTAGACTTAGAAATGGGTTCAGCACTCTTGCACAGACGAGTCTGTTTTCAAGGGTTCTTTGGGATATGTAATCCACTAGTTTTACTTAATTCTTTCTTTGGTGGGGCTGGTGGCGGGGACCTACGGATTTTATTACTTTCTGTAAAAGCTGACTTGTCTAAATTTATTTCAATATCATATGGACTCGTTGAGCGCAAGTTTGTTTATCCTCTTTTCTCATATTCCATTAGAATGTAAGAACACTAAAATCAAGTGAACTAAAAATCTATATTGATTTTTAAGAGTAATACTGATTTAAAAAAGAAATAAATTTAACATTCTACTCTAACGCAACGCAAATCGACCATTCCCGCACTTAAATACTATTTTTATATTCCTGTCCATAACCTTTACACGAGTCTCGTTTTTCCTAAAAGAATTTTACAAAACGCAAACAAATTTAGATGATTATTTCTTGACGGTTGCTTAACAACTCGTTTTCTATTCTACACATTATAAAACATTAAGTGCAAATGTATAAAATGCAATGCTGCAGATCACATGAGTTTAAGATTTTCGCGTGGGCTCTTCTGTCTTTCGAGATCTTCGAGGTTGTTCCCATAATATACGTATGTATATAAGTACTATGTGATTCCGTAACTCACGTAATGTATGAACTGACATTGGTGCTGACAATTTTGCAGTCACATCAGTATGATTTAGTAGAGATATATCAGGGGTAATCGGGTAACGGAATTTATGACTGTGGCCTGTACGCCGAAGGAAACTGACTTCAAATTCTTGTTGATTAAAACACATTCACAACTTTGTCTACGTAAAACTTTACAACACTTTTCGTTGGAAAGTTTACCAAAAGAAAATCGTCTGTGATTATTGTAACTTAGTTAGTTAGAAGAAATTGATTTACCATGTCTTCATCAGAAAATTCTTCACTAACCTCGTCATTGCAGAAAAGTTTAATTGGCACCTCTGAATCTGACGAATCCGAAAGTACCTGCTTGGATCTCTTTCCTTGATTCCGTGTTTTAGTTACAAATATACAGGGTGTCCCAAATCGGGTGGGATTGCAGGGCATCTTCCTTATTATTGAAGATAGAGATTTGTTTAAATGGGCAATGTTTTGCAATTTTATGCGCTGATCTAGAATCTGTTTTTAAAAATTCAAAATTTCGAAGCATTCAGAAGTTATGTCAAAAAAATCAAAAATCGCCATTTTCTTCTATGTCGAATATCTCCGTAAGTATAAAAGTTACGAAAAAAGTTTCATATAAAAAGCAATATGCTCGATACAAGCAATTCAAAATCAATGTCAAACAGAAATTCAAAGTGGCGGCTTTCGAGATAGCCATAACAACTTTCTTAAGTTAAATAGGC
>ML215163.1:980-14221 GCA_004785975.1 Popillia japonica | reverse complement strand
AGGGTATTGTCGCATAGAAAAATTTGTCCTAAAGGTGCTACATTATCGAGGCGATAATAAATACATATTATTATTAAATACTATTATCGTCTTGATAATGTAACATTGCTGTCGAAATGCGTTGGCAATTCTCAAAGTGTTTGGGCGATAGTGAATAGTGTTTTAAATAAGAAGTTTAAAATTAAATATAAATGTCTCAAAAGTTAGTCTTTAGAAACAAAATAGATTTCTAAACAGTCACTCTTTAGAAATCTTCTTTTCTACGCCATATATCCGAAAGACCTCAACGCAGTGAACAACTGTCATGAAAATCTACGCTCAACTGTATTATTGAACTGAATATACTCATCTAAAAATATATGGTAACCAGAGATTATGTAAGAATTCACTACAAAATATATTACATTTATTGAAGAACATCGGTCAAAACTTCCCTTTTTTTTCCGACTGTACTATTTTCCAAAATTCAATAAAACATATCAAACGTGTGACTTTTGTAGATTGTGTTTTGATAATGTCTATAATATTTAAAAGAGAAAATGGTTTGCATAGATATACTATTAAAAAAAGTTAGGTATGTACATATGTATGTAATAGTATTCGATCGTAATTTTATTTAATATGCAAGTTTGAATTTGACGGCGCTACAATGGGCTTGTTATCGAAAATTTTAAATTGTAAAGTGTGAATAGTGGGTTTCAGTAATTGACTTATTTGCACTAATCAATCATTCATCATAATATTCTTGCAAATAATTAACAGTTTTTTGTACTGTAAGTGCAGACTTGGATATGATGCAGTTTCAACTAAAATATGTGGATTCTCTATGGACCAGGTACGGTAGTATTGAGTGTTGATATATTCGGACAAATGGAAACTCTATCCGAAAAGTACCATTCAAGTCTTCTTCAGTAAATATTTCGTTAAAGCAATGACAATAATTCAATCCCTGCCAAGGTCCTGTAAATGTTGCAGTACAGAATCTTTATGGGTAGTACATGTGTAATTTGGTTTCAGTGTCTTATGAGAACTACAATTTGAAATCATTGTAAATTACCACTTTTCACCTGTTTGAGCAGACAACTTTGTACAGATTTAGTAAGGTTGACATCCACTCGATGGCCAGTGTCTGTGACTTAAAATATGTATTATCAGGTCGTTTCAAAACACTTGTGCTAACAAGTGCATGTATACAAGTTTGTGTCTAGAACTGTAAATTCAATTACAGATAGTTGAAAAACAATCCCAAGAAATATTTCCTCTTGTAATATTATTAACGTGTGCTATTGTGTCATAAAAAGCATTGGGGTATACAGGGTTTTCCACTGTAGCCGTTCGTTAGAAGTTTCCGAGGTTAGAAATAACCTACAACTCTGAATTTTTGGAATCCGGGGCTATTCAAGATCCTCTTTTATTTTAAAATATTTTCATGGTCTTATCACTTCCGGTTATATCGGAAGTCGCCATAAACTTTTTTATTTTAAATAAAACGCCCTGTATATTATTTCATTTTTAAATTCCTGAGAAAATTTTATGATGAGTTCCATCAAGTTTCCCTATACCTATTTTCAACTGCTACTTAGATATCTTGATTTTTTTGAAAATTTTGAAAGATGTAGCGTTATTTGCAACACAGTATCTTTTGCCCATTTTCGACTGGTAATAAACACTTCTAGGGTAGATGGAAGCACAAGAATGACACTTTCGAAATCCACATTGACAATTGATTTGTCGCATACAGGGTGTCCAAAACTGCATGACCAATTACAAAATCTTCAAAGTTGAAAAATTTCTTTTTTTCAAATAGAACACCCTGTATATTATTGGATGATTAGATGCAGAATTTAATTCTGCATCGATTTGCTATGACTTTCCCTATACCTATTTTCAACGCTTTTCTTGTTATGTCAATATTTTCTGTTTTAATGAGAGTTTTGACAGAAACTGAAACATCGTATGTGTTTCGAAACAAAATAAATATGACTGAAACGGTAAAAACTCATTTTAATTAGAAAATGGAAACAAAACAGGAACAGAAGACAATTTTAAACGTAGTAACAAATGAAAAACAAAAAAATTAGGAACATAATAACAAGAAAAAATAAAATAAATTAAACTAAATAACTACAATAATTGTTCTATGTGACCACCATTTTGGTTCAAACACTGAATCACTCTATCATGTATTCCTCGCGAAACCGACCTCCGAGGTTCGTGTGGGGTTATATTGGTGAACGCATTGTGAACACGGTTCAATAGTTCCTCTCTCGTTAATACAGGTGTAGAGTACACTTGCACTTTTATGCGACCCCACAAGTAAAACTCCAATTGCGTCAAATCGGGTGATCTGGGTGGCCTATTCCAGGAGACCAATCCACCGATCCCCGAACATCAACGTCAATTGTTGATGTACAGCTAGTGTGGAGTGCGCAGGAGCACCATCTCGTTGATACCAACATTCACCTCGTTAGCTTCATTATCTATTACTGACTTTCGGTGATTACGAGTTGCCTTTACACTCCAGGTTTCCAATAACCGAGCTTCAATTCTTGCAAAATTTCCAGGAGTCATTGCTGGTAAGTCCGGATATCGCTCGTTAAATAATCTACATGTGCGTCTGACAATTCGTTCACATTCACCGTGCGTATAAAAAAAAATTAGCAGATCTTTATTCGAATATTCTTCAATATTCTCCATTATTAACTGTATTTCATAGAATTAGCAAAATAGAATTGTACTACTTTGACATAAAATCAACAACTGTTAAGTCACTTGTTTTAATTCCTTTTATAATAATCAATGCTTACCGGATACGATTTTGTAGTTTTATTATATTTTTGTAAAAAATATGGAATAACAAGAAAACCGTTGGAAATAGGTATAGGGAAACTCATAGCGAATCGATGCAGAATTAAATTCTGCATCTGATCATCCAATAATATACAGGGTGTTCCATTTGAAAAAAAGAAATTTTTCAACTTTGAAGATTTTGTAATTGGCCATGCAGTTTTGGACACCTGTATGCGACAAATCAATTGTCAAGGTGGATTTCGAAAGTGTCTTTCTGGTGCTTCCATCTACCCTAGAAGTGTTTATTACCAGTCGAAAATGGGCAAAAGATACTGTGTTGGAAATAACGCTACATCTTTAAAAATTTTCAAAAAAATCAAGATATCTAAGTAGCAGTTGAAAATAGGTATAGGGAAACCTGATAGAACTCATCATAAAATTTTCCCAGGAATTTAAAAATGAAATAATATACAGGCTGATCCATTTAAAATAAGAAAGTTTATGGCGCCTTCCGGTATAACCGGAAGTGGTAAGACCGTGAAAATATTTTAAAATGAAAGAGAATCTTGAATAGCCTCGGATTCCAAAAATTCAGAGTTCTAGGTTTTTTCTAACCTCGAAAACTTCTAACGAACGGCTACCGTGGAAAACCCTGTATTGTTTTGAAAAATGACAATAAAATAATGATATAATTTGAAAAAATATGAAAATAATAACACTACAATACAATACACAGAAATGACAGCTAATAAATAACTGTGTTGACACTATCGTTTTGAGATTTCATGTATATATACATGCTGTCCATTTAATGAGAATAAAACGAGCACATTATAAAATTAATTTGACTTATACAGGGTGTCCCAAAAAAGCGTACCACCTAATTTTCACTTTTTTTTAATTGAATGACCTACTTATTTCTATTGAACTGAGTGTACTTTCAGATGCTTCGTTCACACCTAAAATAATTTTGCTTTAAAATGCGACGTTGCCAGTTTATTGATTTTTTTATATTTTTTTGGCGAAATCACTTCAGTTAAACTTTAATTCCCGCATCATTTTTCATTTATTTTTAATGAAATTTTGCAAAAAGTCTAAACTGGCAGCATTTTATCTTATAAGCGTGGAATGTTGTGAGTTTATTATACAGGCTGTCCAAAAATATAATTTGTATATCAATATCTTCAATTCTCTTTTATGCCATTTTCTTAAATGGATCGATAGGGTATTTATTTACCTTTAAAATGATACCAATATTTCGACTTTTACCTTTGGCTATTTTTTTCATTAGAATTGAAGTGTCACAAATAAGAAAATGCGTAGTTACTGCGCGTGTTGGATTTGTTGTTATGGTTCCAGTTAAGTAGGCGATTGTGAATTCTCGCGTTTGCTAAATAAACATCGAGTTACTACACCCTAGTAAATAATATTGCTGTTTGTGAACCACAATGAAACACTCTCGTCAAGAGTTAGTAAACATGGTCTACTACGATATTGGTGAATGTTTTGGGAACTGCCTTTTGATTTCAAGAGTGTATTGGCAAAAGGATCCAAACAATATACATCCTGATGAGAGAATGCTGCAAGCACTAAAAGAAAGATTTGAATCATACTGGAAGCCATAGGTTTTAAATGAAGAAAATCAACTGGCGATCTGTCTTTCAGTGGTATAAAATCCACAAATTAGTCTAAGAAAATTAAGTAGAGATCTATCATTAAAGAAATCATTCGTTGGAAAGTGTCTTCAGTAGAATAAGTTTCCTCCCTACCATATGTAACTGCATCAAGAACTTACCGAGAATAATTTCCAGAAAAGAACTACTTTATAGTTAGAGTGTAGGCTTTCACGACCGTAATCCATAGTATGTATGTTTTTTCGGGTCTTGTCGCGTAGGTAACTATTCTCTATTTTGACGTTTCGCTGATTGTGCTATCAGCTTCTTCAGAAGTTTTCTAAAGACTGATCTTGTCATCTTTTGCCAAAAATCTCCAGTAGCGGAACACCTGCGGCAACAAGGAGACCACTGCATAAGCTACAGCGACGTGAAGGTATTAGCCAGAACTAGCCACTACCATCCGAGGATAATACGCGAGTCTGTAGAAATAATGAAAACCAATAACAACTTTAATTCTGAAGACGGATACAAACTCAGCAATACCTGGAAGTGGAATTCATCGGACAGGTGCGGTTGTGGATCTACTGAGCGAAACGTTTACGGACCAACGAAGCGGAACGGTTACGGATCGGCGATGCAGAACGGGAATGGAAAATATAACTAGAAGCAAAAGACGACAAGATCAGTCTTTAGAAAACTTCTGAAGAAGCTGATAGGACAATCAGCGAAACGTCAAGATAGAGAATAGTTACCTACGCGACAAGACCCGAAAAAACGTACATACTAAGAAGTACTTTTTGACAATGGGAACAGCAACAAATAGCCGAAAACAATTTTTTGTGCTCTTTACAGACGCGTGCACATTTCACAGAAATGGTTTTGTGAACATGTTAATTTTCATTTTTATGATACGACAAATCCCTACAAAATCTCTATTGGTAGTTCTCAACACAAATGGAGCATCAATGTTTGGGCTGGCGTAGTACATAATTGTGTGGTTGGGCCTTATTTCGTTGAAGATAGTGTAATCGGGGAAGTATTCATAAATTTCCTAAGGTACGACTCTCCACGTTAACAGAACATCTTCCTAATATTGTGAAGCAGCAGATGTGGCTTCAGCTTGATGGTGCACAAGGTAACTTCTGCCAAATGTCAAGGAGCAGATGTCAGAACAATTTCTAAAGAGATGGATTAGCAGACAAAGTTTGTTATTAAGACTAATTGGCCTCCGTTTGTTTTATTCATTTTCCTATTCTATGTCCCATCACAAACAGTAATATTATTTACTAGCGTATAGTAACTCGATCTTTACTTAGCAAACGTCAGAATTCACAATCGCCTACTTCATTGAAACCATGACAACAAATCAAAGACCCATAGTAATTACGCATTTTCTTATTTGTGACACTTCAATTGCAATAAAAAAGTCACAGATAAAAGTGGAAATATTAATATCATTTTAAAGGTATATAAATACCCTATCGACTACTAGATAGAAGTCATTCCATTTAAGAAACTAGCATACAATAAAATTGAAGATATTGATATTCAAATATTATTTTTGGACACCCTGGATAATAAACACACAACATTCCACGCTTATAAGATAAAATAATGCCAGTTTAGAGCTTTTGCAAAATTTTATTAAAAATAAATGGAATTCAAGTTTAACTAAAGTAGTGATTTCGACAAAAAAAATCAATAACCTGACAACGTCGCATTTTAAAGCAAAATTATTTTAGGTGAGAACGATGCATCTGAAAGTACACTCACAATCAATTCAATAGAAATAAGTAGGTCATTCAAGTTAAAAACAAGTGGATTAAGTCATTACGTGGTACCCTTTTTTGGGGCATCCTGTACAAGTCAAATTAATGTTAAAATGTGCTCCTTTTATCTCATTAACATACCGTCAACCAAAGTTTCTATTGATTTAACGATACAGCTATAATCAAAGACTGGAGCCTTAAATGGACACCCGGTATATATATATTATGTGTCACTAATGACAAAAAATAAAAAAATATGAACAGTTTAGGAAGAACCAGATTATAATGTGATTAAATTTTTTACAATGGTTATCTAAATAATAACCCACCCACGACCCTTACCTGTAATTTCTCAGTTAATTAAATGTGTGTGTGTGTTTTTTATATCCGATATCCTCTTGTGCGCGTTGCAAACTCCTCCCTGCCGTTTCCAATTTTGTTTTTCTTTTTTCGCGATTTCTTCACTGTTTTCTAGTTTAATTTTGATGGTTGAAGGTCTAATGGGCACTTATAAACTTATATTTGTTTTCAAATGTATTTTCGTTCAAATAGATTTTCGTGACTCGTCTGTCAGTCGTCAAAACTTGTAAAAAACTGTCCCCTCCCTTTTGTTTCTCCGTTTCACCCAGGCCTACCATTCCGTAAATTGCCAAATGTACTGCTTGATATTTTTTAAAGATGATTTTCGTAATTCCAGCTTGAATTTCATGTTTGTTGAGCCGAAATGGATGTAATTATGTATTATATGTGTTTGTGATGTGTTTTTACAATAAATTTTGAGGAATAACATTTTTTTCACATTATAATCTGGGTTTTTTAATTTTTCCTCGTGCACGCCGTTGGCTGAAGTTATTTTTTTAAACTAATTAATAATTAATTAATTAATATAATTGTTTAATTTAATTTAATTTAATAGGAGTGGCTTTTTTTAATTTTAATTTAACACTCCTAAGACTAGTAAGGAGATAGTATGAATAATAACAATAGTTAGTGTTTAATTATTTCAATATACAGTAACATCACAATGTACATACACAATATACATACACATACACACATACTATGAATGCTGCACATTATAGAGATATACGAGTACTACAAGAATTTGTGGACCAACTCCATGATGACGAGTTGGAAAGAGGATTTTTTCAGCAAGATAATGCTCCAGCCCATACTGCACAAGGGACATTGACATGTTTAAGAGAATGATCGTCTTATTAGCCAAGGTAGATGGCAACCAAGATCACCAGACTTGATCCCTCCAGGTTACTTTATGTTCGGAAAGATTAAAGGTAATATTTATAAAAATAGGTTACATAATTCAGATAAATGAATGCAAGCAATTGAAATCGAGATTCAAACGATTACACAAGAACTTCAAATTGTTTTCGAAAATATGAAACGAAAAACATGTCAGCTGCAGACATGTGTAAATTAACTCTCTAGAGATATTCTAAAAATATTTTCAGATTATCCTCTCCGTAAGACCATATAACAAATGTGTCATCCACATAACTTAGCCACAGCTTCGGTTTATGTACGGTGTTCTCCAATGCTCGTATCTCGAAGTCCTCCATAAACAAGTTTGCTATAATCGGTGATAACAGCGAGCCCATTGGTGCTCCCTGTATCTGCTTGTCTATGCCCTTTTCAGATAAAGTAGGTGTTGCTCAAACAGTGCTTCGTTAAATGGGTGACATGTTTGGGTAACTGAAGTTTTGTTTCCATTATTAGTACCTAATACATCGTCTATATGTACCCGTGTAAACAGTGATGTCACATCAAAACTAACAAGTAAGTCAGTTTTCTGTATATGTTGCTGACTGATTATTTCTAGGAAGTGATCGGAGTTTTTTTACATACGAATTCATCTGTTCATCCATCTGTCCCACGCAAAAATTGTACAAAACATACATCGGGCAGACCAACAGGCGAATAAGTGTGAGAACGGAAGAACACAAGCTAGCCGTGAGAAACAAAACGGCGACTTCATCGTTAGCTCAACATGTTATAGACTCCGGACACACCGGACTTTCAAAACACTAGGCCCGTAACGAGGAGTACACATTTAAGAACACGGACTGCACCAGAGGCCATAGAAATCGACCGGAGGCTCAATACCATGAACAAGCGGCACGATGCGCAGTGTTTACCAATGATATGGAGGCCGCTAGTTAGGAATCGAGAACTGCCACCACCAATTCGAACAAGCATAGTAGAACGTAGGATTGCTAGCATTGACATGCAACTAGACAACAGCAGAGATCCCCTTACTCGTAGCAGTGCCGCGTGGACGGTCCGGTATCTAAACATGAAGTCAACACCAAACTGCCAAACGCCGACTGATGGTCATTGCAGCGGCGAGAGGACAGGAGAGGAGACATAACCGATCGCACACTCGATTACAGCGCAGACAGTACAAACTTCAGATAATGACGAATGAGATGTCGTCGAAACGTCAATTTTTAAATTCCAATGGTTCTTTTTGCGGGAGCCGGTCAGATACGCGGCGAAATATCCGAGAAAACAACTCTACATATTACAACCGCGAGAACATTAGAGACCAACATATGTATATTGTTGTGTCACGAATGACGCTAATAAAAACTATCAGTTGTTAAAGAATAACCAGATTATAGTGTGAAATTTTTTTTTACAATGCTTAACTAAAACTGCCCGCCCTTCTCCCTTACCTTTAATTGTATGATGTATGTGTGTGTGTGTGTACGCGCGATCCTCCGCCGTCCGTTTGTTTCCTTGCTGTTCCGTTTGTTGTCTCGTTGTATTTTCAAATCCTCCATTTCTTCCCTCTGGTTTTCTTTTTTCTGTACACTTGTAATTTGGATGTATGAGATTCTAACTGGGCACTTTCAACTTAATATTCGCCTTTTGCGATGATTTTTCATTTATACAAGTTTTGTTGTGACTTGTTTACTTCTGTCAACTTTTGAAACTTATCAACAACTCTCCCCTCCCTTTTGTTTTCTATTTCACTAAGGACTACCACTCGTTGAATTCCTGCTGATTTCCTTGTGCCTTCCGTTGGCTGGAGTTATTTTTTTATTAATTAATTAATTATTTAATTTAGTTTATTTATAATAGTTTTGAATTTTACTTTAATAATAATGATAAAAGTATGGAGTAGTAATAATAATAATAGTATTTAATTATTTGAATAGACAGCAACATAATAATATACTATGCCTTCAAATACTTTCCTGATTAGAGTAGGCTGTGTATCTTTTTAGTAAGATTGGTGACACTGCAATACTTTTAAATTTTAAATAGCTTCCTTCAAATTGTGGCAGTTGTTAATAACATATCTAAATTAGAAAAGTTTACACTTGATTGTATTATTTTATTATTAATATGTTAGAATTACAACAAAAAAAGTTTATATCCGAAAGTTACTTTAGAACTAGTCGAAAATTAGATAATGGAGAATGGGTTTATTCCATTAATCAGTGCTTGCAGGATTTCCGACAACAGTTTCCTAATCTGCCAATTACTTATGCACAGCTGCTAAGTCATGTTGATGCTTGTACTGATAAATTTCGTGAAACAGGGGCAATAACTCGTAAACCTGGCGGTGGAGCACCTAAAAAACGAACCGCAGATTGCATAGAGGATATTCAACGTCGAATGGACAACTCACCTAAAAAATCAATAGCAAAGCTTTCGCAAGAAGTGCAGTTAACAGTGGGAACATGCTATACTGTTTTAAAAAAGGACTTAAAATTGTTTCCGTATAAAATTCAGGTAGTTTTTGAACTCACGCAGGTAGATTTTGGTACGAGAACACAGTACTGTCAATGGTTTTTAGATAATATAAATAATGACAACATTCTTGACAAATGCTTTTTTCTGATGAGGCTTGGTTCCATCTTTCTGGCTATTTAAATAAGCGAAATATGAGAATGTGGTCAGCAGAAAATCCTCACGAGTTTATAGAAACTCCATTACATCCACAAAAAATAGGCGTCTGGCTAGCAGTTTCAAGGAGACGTATTCTTGGGCCATATTTTTTAATCAAACCGTAACTGCTGAAATGTATCGAAATGAATTATTACAACCATTCATTAATGAACTTCATGATGATGAACTTACAGAAGGATTTTTTCAGCAAGATAATGCACCGGCACACAAGACTCGACACACAATAGTTTTTAGCAAAAATTTTTTGATGACAGAATTATGAATTTCCCCCCAAGATCTCCGGATCTGATAATTTTGGATTATTTTATTTTTCCATATTTAAAGAATACCATTTTCAAAACCAGACATCACACAATTGCAGAGCTTTGCAATGCTATTAGGGATTCCTGCGCTGACATAACCCCACAACTTCTGGTAAATGGGTTTGAGAACATGAAGCGTAGAGTTCGACTTTGTCTTCAACATAATGGACAACACTTTCAGCATTACCTTTAGTAATATATTAACTTTTAAATTTAATTAATATATAAAATATTTTTTCTAAAGTTCAATTTTTAATTTTTGTACTCATTTTGGAGACATACAAACTGATTAAAATTTAAAAGTATTGCAGTGTCGCCAACCTTACTAAAAAAATACTTAAAAAACAGCCTACTCTAATCAGGAAAGTATTTGAAGGCATGGTGTACATACATCCGATAAGCGCTGCATTCTAATAAACGCCGCTAGAAAATACTGCCGATTGAAATAAACGCAGCACTGTAATAAGCGGCGCATCTTTATTCAATGTGAGCAAGGTCAACGCGACTTATACTTCAACTTCGCATGATTTACTTTTCAATAAAGATACATATGTACAAAAATTAATATTAATAGGTATTATTATATGTATTTTTATGACCTTTTAACTTATCTTATTATCCAGATAGTTTTTCCACTTGTTAGGTCAATGATAACACTTGCAAATTATAACAAGAGTCAAATTTATTCCAAAACCTTTACAAAATTTATAATCTGGTTTTCGTAACAACTTCTTCAGTGGAATAAAATTGACATTTATTTAGTGTCAAATTATAAATAAATAACTAGCCATGCCTATCAACAAAATTATCTACAGACAAAGAAATTCAGTGATATATAGGATTATGTTTACAATATATTGGACAATTTAAAATATTTTGAAATGTAAATTTATAATCATAACACTAATGTTCCTTATATCAAGTGTTCAGTTATGCAGCCAGTTATGCGCCAGTTCCCCGTTTTTTTTTGCAGCTGCGCAGGAGCAGCTGCAAAAAAAGCAGCTTTTCAGTTAGTAATAAGTAAACATTCATTGTAAAATACACACATATTAAACATGGTCCTTCGAACCACATATTGAATCGGCATTCATTCACCCATACATGCTGAATACTACGTCCGCTACGAAACAGCAAGAATTATCTTCACGGAGACAAAAACCTGTAAGATATATTCTTCACTACAAGGTTTCGTATCACAAGGTTCCGCTCAACAAAGTTCAATTCTACAACCACGAGACGACGCCATTACAAGAATAGACCCGCAGTTGACTCAACGAGAACCAACAGACACGTTTCCCTTCGATGAAAACGAAGACTCAACGATACGCAGTAAGATTACCAAATATTCCTTTTTCTATATTTCCTATTGCTCATTATTGCGTAATCAATCATTCTACAATATTATTACTTGCTTATACGAAGTTATCTTTTTATTGTTCCTTAAATTCATAATGGAAGCCCTAAAACGTGCCAGGGGCGTGCTGAAGGGAAAATTGACCCGCTTCCACACCTTTTTGAATGAGTTACATGGTGTCACAGCAGTGACATCTGATGATGCAATAAATTTACAATCACGATTAGATAATGCGCTTTCACTTTTAACAGATTATGACGAAGTTTATTCAAAAATGCTAGAAATAGATAATAGCGATGAAATTACTACCCAATACTTTGAATTTGAAACAGAATACTACAATATAACCTCAAAAGCAAAAGATTTATTAAATAAATTAAACGCAAATTCTGCTAACAATTATAGCGGCCGTTCTAGCCCACATTCACATGGCTCGTGTAGCGTGCATTCGAATTCACATTCCTTCATAAAACTTCCAACAATTAGTCTTCCAAAATTTAAGCTCACTTCATCGAACATACATATAGAAACCCAGACGGTAGATTTGTCGTCTCCATCCCTTTCAAAACCCCAGTCGATGCACTAGGTGACTCCTTCGTGACCGCTCAGAGAAGATTTCTTTCATTAGAAAAGCGACTCCAGGCCACCCCGGAATTAGCTTCGCGTTATTGCACCTTCATGAAGGATTATGAAGGATTATGAAGACGCATATGACGATTTCTAGTCACAGTCCTTCAGAAACCTGTTACTATCTTCCTCATCATGGTGTTCTTAAAGAGGAATCACTAACTACGAAACTTAGAGTCGTATTCAACGGATCAACGCCTACAACGTCAGGTTACTCCCTTAATCAATTGCAAATGGTTGGTCCCACAATACAACCGAATCTCTTCAATATCGTAATCCGTTTTCGTCAGCATCCGTATGCTATTGCGGCTGATATTGAGAAGATGTATCGCCAAGTTTTAGTGGAGCCTAGTCAAAGACCACTGCAACGCATTCTTTGGAGATCAAATCCAGATGACCCCATTCAAGTTTACAACCTAAACACTGTGACCTACGGTACCGCGTCTGCTTCCTTTTTAGCAATCCGTTCGCTAATGCAGTTAGGTATCGACTGTAAAGCTTCTCATCCAGATATCTCATCCATCATCAGAGAGAATTTTTATGTGGATGATCTTCTAACTGGAGCTAAAGACTTGGCACAAGCCCAACGAATATGTCTTCAACTTTCTGAAATTCTCAGTGCCGGATGTTTCAAACTCTGCAAATGGATCTCTAACGATGCTCAAGTACTTAAGGATCTACCTACTTCTGATCTGCATCCTGGCGTACTTGAAATTGGTTCTCATGAATCTACCCGGACTCTTGGTTTAATTTGGTCTTTTCAGTCAGATTATTTCATGTTCAATATATCAGAATCAACGGCAACAATTATCACCAAGAGGACCATTCTTTCGGAAATTTCCCAAAT
>SMLS01036723.1:0-40661 GCA_004785975.1 Popillia japonica | reverse complement strand
TTCCAATAATTTGTAGCAAAAGGAAGGAGCTATCAAGTCCTAGCGCCGCACCATGACAAAGAGACAGATTCGACTGAGCTTTGTCAAGGATGAAAGATCATCAAGACGACCTGCTTTACATCTACAAACCCTCCGTTTGGGGCTTGTGCACAAAATCCAAGAAACTACCCACTCTTCCTCGAAAATGTCGGCAAACTCAAGAGAATTTCATAGAAATTGTCATGGTGTGGAACCAGAGATTGAGAATCATTTAAACGGTTTGAAGTTCATCAAAATCGAGGCCATCCAAATTAATAACTACGAGACGATCTGGATCAATAGATCACAAAACCCATCTTATTGGTATCGAATCGGACAGATTTCCCTCCTCCCACCCCCCACACTATAAGGCCAAAATCAAGGAGGATATAGAAATTAATGAGGGAATTCTTTAAGAACGCCAATTTGAATATTTTTCTTTAAAGAATATGACAGATACAGGCCATCGTCCTAAAGTTTTAACAAGAAAATTGTTTCTCTATCATTAGAAATGATAAGATGCCCCATGCCTACTCAGTCATGAGCCACGCGCACTATATAAGGAATAAATAATTTAAATATTAGTAAGAACGATGTACGAGTAGCTGCTGCAAATGATTGCAATCATCACAACCATTCGTATCCCATAGTTACCTCGACACAATAAAATCCTGAATTGAAGTAGTTATTTTTATCTGCTATTAGTATGTGCTATTTCAATCGTTAAAGGTTCGTATTTACAGAGAAAATTTGAAAATTTCGCGCGGGAATATCGTCTACACATAGCGAAAAGGCTGATTCAGAATAAATTCGTGAGGATGGTTCAGGCGTGTCGCAAGGTTAGGTTACGGTTTTATTTATTAAAATGAATCCTTTTGCGGTTTATTAACCGCATTTAATGTAGCGAATACTACTATTAATAAATTCCATAACTAAGAGCTTATTTACATTTGTAGTACGACGATAGGTTTCGCTATGTACGATTAAGGCGCGTCATTTAAAATTTTAATGATGAAATCGTTATCTTTATTAAACTTATTACAGTACCGTTTAGGTAAGACTACTTTCGAATGTGTTCTCTATAACGTTCAAATAGAATTTAATAGTTTTGTTATTAATGTATACACACATATCTGACACGGGGACATATGAAATCATCTGATAAATGTTCGTTTTTATATTGACGTAATTGCCTGCGGCGATACAACTCGTCTAATATAACTGAAGACAGCTGTTTGGAAAAAATTTTCACAAAAGAATCATCCACATTTACTTTCGTCCTTGGCGCGGTAATGTAGTGAATCAAATCGATGTCTACTGCACAGTAAGTATTTGTCTGTATTAGAGAGCTACCTGGACCAATGTAGACTTCGTACTTCACTGGAACAAACCGTACGCCATATGTTACCGTCAAAGTCTGCGCACTTCGTCCGGTCGCGTTCGTCAAACATACAGGGGTTGTTCAAAAAAAAGATATTTTGTAGAACGAAATTTATTAATAATAACTTTATATAATATATCATCCATATGAGGAACAAGTACATGCTTCTCTAAAGAAATTATTTATCAAAGAAACATGAACAACTATTAACTAATATTCATGCTACAAATGTACAACGTATATTACAAAAAAAAGTTTGTTAATTAAGTCTTTCAGCTTGTTGAAGTGGTTAAGTAGTACAACAAGTGTCAAATTCCGTCAATTTGAAGCAGTTGTCTATTCCTTGTTTATTTTATAATTTTTTTTTTGAGAAAAGAAACATTAAAATGAGAAACAAATGTTTCAAATCAAAGCTTGTAAAGAATGACTTAGTTTACAATAACAGGAACATAATTTCAAAAAAAAAAACGTACTATTTTGTTTTCTTTTTTCATCGTATATCTAAAGCTAAAGCCTTAATAAATGTACAATATTTAAAATTGCCCCGGTGTTAGAGAGTTCATCATCGTAAACACTACCTCCCCACATCCAAAGTACACGGTAAAATTGCAGGAGGAAGTATATACGAGATCTCTCTAACTGCTATAGTCAACTGTAATTTGATGTCCATAATATAAATAGTAGCTATTTTCTGACTTGGCTTTAGGTAGGGGAAACGAGTAACTCTTCTCGGTGGTTCCATCGATGCCTGGCCGTCGTAACACTTCTCGTGAGAGAATCGAATACACTCGTAAAAAAAAATTAGTTGTGCGACAATTTTATCTTGAATTGAACCTAAATTACGTTCCTCTCCGGCATCTTTCGCGAGAAGCGTTTCGGCCTGGCGAATCAGGAGTTTGGAGAAGCGTTTTTCTTTCCTCATCACTATTTAGCTTGTAACATAAATCACATTTTACCTATATGATCCCCACAAACTCAACTAAAAAAAAATTTCTCAAAATATTACGTCGAACACTATTTTTTTTATCCCAATAAGTCGGGTAGCAAACGCATCTTTGGCAAGGCGGACTTTCCATATTTGATGAAATCTTCTTTGGTTTATGAAACCTGTATCTCTCGTTAATAGGGCGAAAAAAATACAAGAAAAGTATTACAATTACGATAAAGAGAAAAAGTAGAAAACAAATTATTGAGGAATACAAGTCGTAGATATTAAATCTTAAGATAATTATATACAATATAAATACAATACAAAAAACAATCAAATATGCGTCTATTAACGAGACAGATAAGGTTGGTAACGGGTCAAATAAAGAAGTGGCGTCGCTAAGGATGCGTCAGGTACCATCGTGGGTGTATCATCGTTCATTATTATTACTTCTTTTTCTTACTTAAATATTAAGTACCCATACATACATCATAAATAATACTCATCGACTCACCGTGCAATGGGTTTTTGTTACGTGAAAAATAAATAGACCAATATATACAAGGGACCATTGTTTGGAGAGCCGATGTCACAAACATACAACTGCGTACCCTAAATCACACCTAACGCACATACAACGTTTAATTTATTATTTATCTAAACCTCCGTGGCGAAGAGGCCTGTCGATAACGCTTCTGGACGATGAAAGTGTTCTTCTATCACGTAAACACCATTCGATTCTTTTTCTACTGGCCTCTTTAACAAGGAAGGATCACTGTAAACGAACGAAACTATTAGTGACGATCAAGCTCCTTCGTATGAATCTATCACCAACTTACCTAGTTCCACACACAGCCGATGAGGAATTTGACATCACAGAAAGACGCTTGATGTGATCGTAATCAGGCTCTTGTAGTTTGGCGGCTAGAAGAGCTGATGATGCTCGAGGCACCGGCTCAGTATTCAACTGCTTTTGGGAACGTGTCCTCTGCAAGCTGTATACTGGCCGGCCATCGATAACTTGATGATGTAAAGTCTTAGGAAACGCGTCACTATCGCTTACACTTATGTTAGATACACTACAATCGTCCAGCGAGGCTAAATTCGAGCCGTGTACGTTATTGGTGCATTTGCCCCAAGAGTTTTTAATCATGTGCGCATCGGCAGACATCGTCGCGCCTCGTTTGGCGAAGCTGCTGTTAGCGGTGTTCTGCGCGTTCTGTAAGCGGGCCTCCTCGTCCGCCCGCGCCTTCTCCCTTTTCCTGCGCTGCTTCAAACAGATGATGACACCTACCGCGATTAACACCAGCAAAGGTACGAATGTGGAAATCGTCGCTATGACCACAACGTGTTCAGTCGTTAAATTAGATTCGGAAGACACTCGCGCACTAGGAGCCGCACTCGAAGCAGGCTCCTCGCATGTACGTCCTATGAAGCCGGTCGTGCAATGACACTCAAATCCATGAACCCTATTCAAACATGTGCCGCCGTTCTGACACGGACGCGAGTTGCACTCGTCAATCTCCAAACTACAGTCTTTTCCCGAGAAACCAGGAGCACATTTACATTGATAATCGTTCGTTAACTGAAGGCAAGTTCCGCCGTTTGCGCAAGGTTTCGCTAAACAATAGTCCACGCGTTTCTGGCACAGGGGCCCTACGTATCCTGGGACGCATTGGCATCGAAAATCGTTAATCTTATCTACGCATGTGGCACCGTTTTGGCACGGGTTATTTTTACAGTCGTCTACGTTCGTCTCGCAATTCTCTCCGGTAAATCCAAGGGCGCAAATACATTGGTAACCGTCTAAGTTATCGACGCAACTTCCGTCGTTCATGCAGGGATTCGGCAAACAATTATTCGTTTGGTGCTCGCAATCTACTCCGTTAAAACCGGAAGCACAATCGCATCTATAACTATTCTCCGTGTCCGAACAAGTTCCGCCATTCCTGCAAGGGGCTTCCTTGCACGTAGTCGTTGTATTTTCGCAATGAGCCCCGTGATAACCTAGAGGGCAGACGCATTTGTGGTAGGTTCCGTTTCTAGTACAAGTTCCACCGTTTAAGCATTGACTTCGGGAGCAATCGTTAATAGGAATTTCGCATTGAGTGCCGTTGTATCCTGGAGCGCAACTGCACGTATAACTCCCTTGACCGGTATTGAAGCAGGTTCCTCCGTTCTTGCACGGTTTGTGGTTGGTGCAAAAATTTAGATCTTGATTGCAAAAAAGTCCACCCCAACCTTCATCGCATAAGCAGTCCCAAGGTTTGATGCAGGTACCGTGATTACAACCGGGGTATCGCTGGCATTGGTTACAATGTGGACCTTCCCATCCACTTTGACACCTAAAACCAAATTCAAAAATATTACATCGAACATTACATGACGCTAAAGGAAGCAGATATAATTAATAACTGCGCATTAGTTGTGCATCGCCGTTCCTCTCTAATTGAAAGTGTCTGAAAACGCAATAAAACCGAGAGAGAAAGAGAAACCAGTATAGACGTAAAATATTCGTCCGGTAAACTCGACCAGGAAGATCAAGTTCCTGTATTTGATCTAGTGTTTTAGTAATCATGAGAAAATCTCATTCAAATTCATTCATGGCTCCCTGGAAGCTGATGAATTATATACCGACCGACGGCGTATAGTTAAGATTATATGGGAAAAATTACGTTCTAGGAGGATTTAGCGAGTTATAAAATCCAATGATGGAATACATAAGTTTGAAGTGTCGGAGACACACGTCTCGCCGCGCTAAAACAGGTTAATCATGCGGCAGAGTCTGCCTATTAAGTGGGGCCGTGCACCGTATTAACTATGAATTAGAATAAAGACGACCAAAAAGAAGCGATTACAGCATCATTTCGAATTCCGTGCGAACTTTAGAAATCGAAATTAATTAAAATTTATATTTATCCAAATAGACCATTTAAAATTTTAAATGAATAGATACGTTAGTTCATTATATTTCGAAAACAACTATACATAATAATAAATACTATTCGTTATTCTGTTCATGCGTTTGGAAGCGACTGCATATATTCGGATGGTATCGAAGAGTCTCATTGAGTTGCAGCCTGTATCGCGGCAAAGAGTACGGGGAGAAGGTACTAGAGGGGGGGATGCAACACGCCCACAGAGCTCTTTCCCACGCTGCCCGGTGGCAAGTATGCAGGTCAAGGAAAGGTTACCTGCAGGTCGCCGCACCAATCCGCATAGGATGGCATCGCTTCTTCCGTAGTTAAAGAAACTAGCAGCGAACTGTGCGCCGCTCGAAAGAGAAGTACGACGAGGTAAAAAGAGAGGCGGCAGTTATAATTACAGTAAGTAGTAGTGGTAGTAACTTTTCATCAGCAAAATAACCCGAAATAAAGCACCTATAATAAACGCTACCTTTTTCTTATGCAACAATAACAATATACACGCACCTTTTACACGAATTAAGAGAGGACGTATAATTTTGGACGACACTATATATGTATATGTACGTCGTATAACTCGAAAAGACTGAAAAAAAGAGTAAATAAAAAGGTAACTAACCTGCATTCGTTTGGTTTGACGCAAGATCCATGGGTTTCATCGCAGCCAGGTGCACAACGAGCTGTAAAAGAAGAAAAGAAAAGACCGTTTTACCACAGTGGAAAATATTATTAATGCAATCCGATCAAATCAACAAATACAATGGGCGCCGAATAGTTCGGCCGGTGTCTAATCCGGAGCTAGATTAGAGGTGTATATCACCATCTATCTAAAGTAGGTATATAAGAGAAGTGTCTAGTTTAAAATTAAACAGCCTGTATAAGGCCAGGTATGTAAGTGATCGTGGGAAGAGTGCCGGCTGTTAAAAAGCAGCTGAGCTCACGTCTTAACTCTACGCTGCTGTTAGTTCTTTCTCTTTTCGTTTCATCTTTTTTTATATTCTCCCGGTCTTCGATTCGTTGTTTTATGATCGAAATTATTTATTATTAAATATTTGCAAATTATCGCGATACAAGTTTTAAATATGTAGATTTATTATTATTTAAATTTAATTTATATATATACTTATACAGGGGAGTACAAAAGTTTGCGCGCATTATTCCTACTATTAATAAAAGAATTAAAATCGCGTACATTAACATATGAATTTATCTACATAATAGTCTGTTGGAGTGTATGGATGTATGTTGTCTGTATAGGTAATTCATGCTTGCCTGCGCATCACTTCGAATAGTAAAAGGAAAAAGCCTTCGGGCTATTAAATAATCGTTTTCTGTGTGTTAGGTAAGATGTGTATTTATACAGGAGTATACATATCTACGGGCGGTTATATACAACTTACGTTTCGTACAGTAGTCACCCTGCCACCCTGCTAAACAAACTCGTTCGCCGGTCGGTGAGCAAGTAAAATGTCCAAAGCTGTCATCCCTGGGGCGACAAAGATTCTCGCATCCCTTGCCGAAGTAAGTGACATCACATGTAACACGGAACTCCACTTTTAGACTGTAGGAGCTGGTGTTGTTTCCACAAGCCGTCCATTTTTGCCCGACTTCTAACCAAGTTTGCGTCGTTAGTCGTATTAAAACTGCAAGAAAAAAATAACATATTCCTCCAAGTTCCGTTTAAAGTGTACACGTCTATGTACATAATTTTAAATTCAATTCTTTTTCCAACTTAAACATATCCTTGCATGCGAGCATCTTAAAAAGGAAAATAATTAAAAATGCATTAATTACTTTAAATTCTATTGTTTCGCACGTCATTTCCGCATAGCTCAAGCGTAAAGAGCTAATCAGCAAATATATTTTCGTATCAAATCAGATAAAAATTACACTCAAGCTCGGAGAAGAAAGAGAGAACTTGAGAACTAAACTAATATACCGTTAAAATATGATCATTATTACAATTGACAATAGAGTCGCGCTATTCCTGTCTATTCCGTTTTATCTCTCTTTTTTTAATTAAGACATATAAACAGGAAGTTTAAAATAAATGCGAATCAGTTTAGAACGAAAACGAAGGAAAAAAAAAGAAATTAATTAATACAAAAAAAAACAAAAATTTAAACGAATCTGCCCGCAGAGAAAAGTAAATTTTCGAACTGGCAGGGTAAAGGAAAATGTGTGAGAAACAAAATACACCTGCATCTTCAACATCGAAACATCCTGCAGACCACAGTTCAACAGCTGTATCCGGTATAAGAACAACTTCAAGAGGAGAACACCTTTTCTTCTAACCTCCTCTAACTTTGATTCAAATCTTTCCTTTTTTTTATTTCTCCAAACATGATTAAACGTATTTTCGTAGATATTTCTCCTTAGAATATATGTGTAAGAGAGGAGATGTCATAATATTATTTAAAGAGCGATAAAACGTGAACAAAAACAGGTGTGCAGAGAATTAATAAAATATCTCCGGTTCCTTTCTCGCTGGTCATTTGCAAGTTATTTTAGAGATGTGGAATTTTTTCTTTTACAAAAATAAATGGGAGAGTGAATATTAATTGTAATATTATAAATAATTAAGCGAAACTTACTATCATTAATGATATTAAAACAGAATGCACACTCTAATTAGTTATCCCATCGTATTAAGTTCATAGGAATTTCTTGATTAGGTGCATCATTAACATATATTTGCTTATATAAGAACGAGAGAGTGAGAGAGAGAAAACAGGTGTTTTAAATACCTTTTACGTCGTATATATAGCCCTTATATAATACATAAAATATTCCGCCAGGTAAATTTACTAAAGAGACGCAATCTTATCTTCGTGTATAAACTGAAGGGTGCAAAGGAAGTGAAGATAATATTCCATAAGTTGGGGGAGCAAAATAAGAGACAGGACGTCCGGTATACTACTTTAAATCGCATCTACGCTCTCGAGGCATGTTTGTGGATTTAAGAAAATGATATAACGGGTGGTGGTATTCGAAATCACCCAATAACGTGAGTCATAAACGCTATATTGAAAACGATTCTCTCATGCATACGTTCACATATAATATAGAACATTGTATGAATAAAGAATTAAGCTCGGTTAGAAGTCGCGACACGTCCTAAAAGTTACATCCAATCATTTTCCCACAGAATAAATATGAACGTAAATTATGCCAAAGATAAAGTCCATTACGACAGATTCCTTCGTTTTCTTTTTATTTTATTATTATTATTTATTATTATTATTATTATTATTTCAACAAAAAAGCCATACGAAAAGGAAGTGATACAGCGAATCGCGTACGTGTTTGAGTTTCCCGTTTTCTGAGAGGAGGAGGATGATGTGTAAACACGAAATACATATAATCTTGCATTCTTGACAAACACTCTAGTGTTATTGTAAGCATTAGTTTTTCCAACATTGCATATATACATAGTTACAAGGGGGAAGAGACTGGTATTAAAATGGAGTCGGTTATTTTATATAACACCTGGACTCTTGTACGTGTACAGTTGGCAACATCAATATCGTGTATCGTAGGTACACTTAGAAAGAATATACTGTGTGAAGAATTTATATTTTGATTTAATGAATAATTTACCTCACAGGTTACACCGATAATTGTGGAAAGAACAATACAATTTAATTCTGGAATTGTTCTCAAAACACAATAGGATTTTCGTCTTATATCAGTCGTTTCTAAACACCATTTCTCTCCCGACTTACGTTAAAGCCGATGCCTCGTTATTTAGTTTTATTTTTTTTCCTAACTAACTACAAGATGAAGAACACACGAAAGGTAAGCGGAACCTACCGGAAGACTGGGTTTTTGCTTGTCTAAAATTTGACAGCTGTTATGCATATGGTTCTAGGTTGTTGATGTATACAAACTTTAATGTTTATATATTAGATCTTATATACAGGCAAGTAAAGATAAAAAAAGGCTTTACATACGACGTGATACCTTATTGATAATAGCGTTAATAAAAATAATAATAACTCACCATCTGGTTTCGTTAGATTCCCGTCCCATGCTTCCACGATGAGCGAGAAGGAACTCTGCAATAAATAAATCAATTCGTGTTTAAGGTGAAAACCACTTTCACTTAGGGAGTTAACAATAAAAATTGTGCATCTTCATCAAATTATACCGGATCTAACCGGGATTCGACGGTGGAAAATCGCACACAATACATTCGGAATTCCGTTATTCTAGAATTAATATCCTGACATTTACCAATCCTTAAAAAGACAGAAAAGGTAAAGGGGCTTACGCAAGAAAAGGATCAATATAGTAAAGATGAAGGTGCATACGTAATGAAATGAATGAGGCACACAAACTACAGTAAACAATATAAAACCGGTATGAACACAGCCTTGTTTCTTTTTTCACCGTCTTCTTTCGCTTTTTTTCTTTTTCGAACCAACATCTTCTTCGAGTTGTAACTCACAACATGTACTAAATTGTGGGAAAATGATATTTTTAATATATTTACTTACCGCAAGCTGAAAGCCTTTGATTAGTGAGGTGGAAAATTGCGGTAATGTTGGAAGAAATTGAAAAGAAGGGCAAAATTGGTAATATCGAAATCGTTCCAATAAATATAGAGAATACGGCGATGTTAAAAGAATGTATAACGTATTGTGTATGAAAACAAGGAAATATCTTCGCTTAATTTATGCATGTGCTTTGAAAAAGTTACGCTTTCCAATTTTAAAGTATCAGTGAAAATATTTCAATTAAGAAGCGTAAACTATAACAGTTACGAGGCTTAGAAAATTACAATATCTGATGCAACGAATATTATTAATTTTATATAGATTATTATTGCAGCGAAATAAAACGAATAAAAAAAGAACTACGACTCGATTAAATAGAATAAATCTTTAATTACGTAATGTGTTTGGTGGGAAATAATAAAATTTTCTCGATCATAAAGACAGCGACTTGGATATTAACTTTGATCGATAAATACATAGTAATTAATTTTAAATTTGTGCAGCTTGTTTCTCACGGCAGAGTACCTGCTTAAAGCCAGTACAAGATCCAACAAAATTACACGACGGAAATTGTACAGTCTCGTTGGAAATAATTTCTCGTTGATCTTATACGGTACCTATATACACTCTCTATTCGAATATAATTAAAATTATTTTTATATCCTTTTTGCCTTTGCGTAGCTCTTTTTCTCATCGACGCGATGTAGAATTTTCAAAATCCGGTTTCCAATTTATAATTATAATTTTTCGGAGGATACGAAAGATCGTGCACCTCACCTTGTCAATTAGGAGCTTTAAAAATGACAGTAGGAACGGAAAAAAGTGTCAATTATAGAACGGTGAAATAAGGAGGATAAGCATCCATGGGAGAGGTAGAATAAACGGCGGCCCTTAGGGGATATTTTAAGGGTAGATACGAGCTGGTTTAGGGACGGGACAGGTGGTGAATTAACTACGGCTACCTTTTAACAACTTACGTTTAACGGGGATTCATTCAAATTTAGCGCCGAAATTGAAACCATGCTCGTATAATCCCTAACCTAACATAATCAAGATTAGAGATGTACTTACCGGCCACGTGAAATCGAAAGGTATCCTGATCGGGTTGGCGTATCCGTCCTCTTCCGGCGAAGTGATGACATCCCCGAAGGTGCACGGCGAGGCGGTGTCGATCTTCACTTGGTATTCCTTCAAACAAACCCTAAATCGTATTTGGCAAGAGGGATCGCAGTCAGTGTTGGACGGTCCATTTTTTCCATTGCAGCATTTTCCGATGTCGCTTTTTCCCGCATCGTTGGTAAAGGACAAGAGCCGTAATTCAAAAACACCAGAAGATTCGGCCTATGGAAACGAGACGATACCACGGTATTGTTTGGATGATCTTTAGATTTTTGTCGTTGATTAGTCGATGGTACGATAACGAAACATCGAATAGACAACGATTCCGCAGAGGAAAAAGGGTGAATAGGAATGTAAGCAAGACATTGACCAAAATATCATTTTCACTGTCTCGCACCATCCAGACGAAAGGTGATGATATAATTTGAGAATTCGAGGAGGAGACAATCAGTCCAATGTCACATATTCTAATTTTAAATGTGTACAAGTCGCGTGAGAAATACGTGAGGAGGATGCGAACATTTTTGGAAAAGCGGGAAGGGTTTCCAATTCTTACCTGATGAAGAGCTGATAGGAGCCCAAAGAAGAGGAGGTGGTGTATCCAACACATGATGTTGATTCGAATTTTGTTGAGGGATTCAGCAACAACCAAGTGCTGTTACCTCAAGGGTAATCTGCAACACCACGCCATAGGCAATTTCTTGTAGTTTATTAGAGGCACTCACAAAACAGTTAATAAAATCGGCAACATAAAGTCGCCCTGAATGAACACTTGGTGGTATTCACGTATACACAACACAGAATAACATGCAGACAGTCTTACGAGTTAGCACTCTCCATAACACAATAAACACAACACATTAACACGTATATCCTTGTAAATACACAGCACACATTCTATGGTGGCCAGATGCAGACTGTAGCTGTCGACAACACGACTGTGTGGTAGCGTCTACTTTGGGGAGGGGAGCACGCCAAGGGGTCTTAGCTTCCGCTAGAGCTCTATAGTGCACGCCACCGTATATTTGTACCCGTACTCTGGCTATGGCTACCCTCAAATGGCCAGACTTTCAGTCAGCTTGCTCCTTTTAATATAAAGGTTAGCAGCTGCATACCGGCTGGTCAGGGTAAAACGTCACCCACCTACCCCATACGCCACACCACCATGCATCATGTGCATGTGCATACGATAACTACACCTTGACATTTGCAACCCCATAACCCACTAACTACGTATGTACTAGTATACACGTTTATACGCACATATTTTACACCTATGCACGGTACGGGTACGCGTTATGTTATACATGCATACATCCACTTACAAATTCATTCACAAAAACTATACATACACACATCGGTCATATGCTTTTTACATATATGCATATACTACTTATATAGCTTATGTTATTATACATACATACATAACACGCGTAGGTGTACGTCAAATCTTACACGCGAAAACTTTCTTATTAAATCCCTGTTGGACTAATTTTGTATTCCGGTATTAACATAATTGTTTACGAATTTTTAACGGGCGGATCTTGTCGTAACTACCCCCTAGTCTAATTCTAATATATGTATGTATATACAAGGGACTCCAAATTTTAAGTAACCTCAAACTTTCATGAAACTAATTTAAATATTTATATTGAAGGTCCGTCCTTAGCAATAATGCATTTCTATTAGAATATTAATTAGGATTAAAAGAGATTGCAATCATCGCATTACGTCAATAGTGGCGATAAACAAAGATGTAATCGACGTAGGAGTATGTGAAAGGTAACGAAAAATCTATAAAATCTTTAAAAAACAATGAATAATCTATGTGTGGTCTGCATGTACCTATACATCTAACGATAGATCATGCATATGAGAAATAACCTTGTATTCAAGTGGCAATTGTATTTATTTTGAGTCATAGAAATAAATACATTCATACGTGATGTAACAAAATAATTGTGAACGGCAAAAAAAAATCGACAATACCCATAGTACTAAATTTTCACACGGAATACGCTGTTTATATAATAACACGACCAGGAATTATAAATCAGCAATATAACGAAAATTTTACGTTATTGTGATGCTAATTTTTACGTTTTCTGGACTTCGTTGTTGTGGTCCTTTTGTATACACAGGTGTACCAAATGTAATTGCCCCATCATTGGAAAAATCAATATGGCAGAAGAGAATTAATTATTAAAAATATAGAAATGTCTACTTTAACTTACGTGCGCACATCGTGTTATAATTATTAAAATTACCGTTAGCGAGTATACGAAAACAAACAAACATTAAACATGACAAACAATTCTAACAGAGCCGGTAATTAGAGAAAACACAACTCAAACGAACTAGGCAGCATAATTGCTGATACCACACAAAAATGTTTTCTAAATGGGACAAAAAATAAAACAGAAACCGAATTGATTGTCACGCGGGATTTTAATAATGAATACGATAATAATAACTCCAGTCACTCACTCTTAAAACTCTTGCCTTAGTTGTGGATTTTACGCCCCTGTTACAATTCGATATTCACCGGTAATTTTCTCTTGACACTTTCTTAACAGACCGCACTTAACGAAAGTCAGATGAAAACTAAATTATTTCGTATTAGATTTTGTGGTTGGGGTAGCATTGGTCAATATCTGACTAATACATCTTATGCAAAAGATCATTAAATAGCTATTAAAAATTCGAAGCGAGACTTGTCCCTTTTTAAGATGATTTGGTAAAAACTTAATGTGTATTTTTCTTCTAAGTTTATTATTCATATACAGAGTTATACAGAGTTGGAGAGCCCGTACAAACAGTAACAAAATACAAACTCACACGGTATAATTAATAAATCTTAAACGGTCGTAAAAGTCTTTAAATCGTACTTAATGAACTATGTAGACTACCGCATTATGTATCCCTTTTACCGAATACTCCCACAAATTGGTAGGTAACTATTTAAAAAACCTCTAAAAATAGAAGAACACGTCTGTTTTAACCCTTTCATATTTAAACCCCTTAGTAGGAGCGGCTAGATTCAACTAGCATCGGCTGCGGATAACCTTGAAAACGGTGCCGGCTGCAAAGGAATAATTCTTATCATACACATAGTTAGCAGCTGCTCATGCAAAAAAGTTCATCCCTCTCACTTACAAAGATGCCTATCATCTAGTGTGTTACTACTGTTGGTTGTATTGCAGCTTATTTAGTAGGAGAGCTCGTGCCCTTATGTAAATATTGTATTCATCAAACCAGACTCTGTTGCATAATATCATAGATCAACGATAGGAGCAGTACAGTTGAAATGATTGTTGGATTTGATAGAATAAATATTGTGCGTCTTCAAATTTTTCTCATCGGTTAGTTTGTGTTATAAATATTGCAATCGGAAAATTTTACTACCGGCAGATACTCAAGAACAACAGGCCTTCTTCTGAGGCAGAAATAATTTTATCGAAGGCAACTTCTTAGAGGCATAGAACATTATTATATTAATAGCCGCATACATACATATATCTGAATTGATTTTTAATAGCCAACCGTTTAGAACTTTTATTACCTCCATATAATAAACATGAATTATAACATAACCTGCACCCCTTTCTATCCTAGAAATTACACGTATTTAAATTACCCCATATAATATAAATATTATCTTGCGTGTATGTACGTTCTACGGTAGTTTCCGTATTTTTATTGTGAAGAAGACATAAAACAACTGTCAGGTCATTAAATTTACTGCACGCAGTATACCATATATGAACAAATGGATTAATATTTTCCTCTGATTTTAACTTATGTGTACGTGATGTCAGAAAGTAACGTTACGCGATACGGGAAGATCTTTCCGTCGTCTAAGAGGGGTGGAATAATATGGGAAAATATCGCGTTGAGATTTTTTTTATTTACCCAAGACTACGTCTATATTTACCTATCCCATGAGTGTATAGCTTTAATACGTATTTCGTCCTTTCCGGCTAAGTAAACCGGAAGTTATATTACAGAGCAAGCACTTGCCAATCTGCAATATGCTACTATACTTAAAATCTGAATTAAGTCACCCTAGTTTTCGAGCACTGTACACGTTGAATGTTGAGGGTTTAAGTCTGTTATTATATGCATGGATTCAATCAATTTTGTGCAGGCGGTGTTTTTATAAATAGATAAGACCGATTCGGGGATTTACACAGGATGTAACACCATCGTAAGTTCGCCGTGATATTTATAATATACAGGGGGTGGAAATTTCCGCTGCATTTTTTTCACTAGTTACGAACTTGCGAACGGCGGTGTATGTCACAATACAACGCCCATACGTTTAAATAATTATAGAAATAATATATGCATAAATGAATTACTCTTAAAGAATTTACTTTCATTCGCAATAACAGACTGGCTGGTCTTTGAGGGACACAGGAACGCCTCCCTATCTAAAGACATCCGAAACAAAAACACTGCACTGATGGATTACCAAACATAAATTGCGCTCATTACAAAACAGATTCAACGGAAAAGCTATCCGATGGTGTAGAAATGCTATTTGTAGATAATAATAAACGTAACAAATGAATTGAAACAGTTTTTTTAATTCTATTATAATGAATAACTAAACAAATTTGAACTTCTAAGAATTAAAATATTTTGTAATTATTATAAAACCGTTTATGCAGGGACCCTTTCGTAATCTATTATAATATGAATCAAATTTTAAACTATTATATATGCATAATTTTTTAATTTATTAATCTGATTAAATCTATCGCATATACAGGGTGGTACGCTTTCATTTAGGCTCCAATTAAACGCCGGGGGAATCACCCGAAACATGTATCAGTTCTCATGAAGCCAAACGATAAATTTTTATTACAGTTATGGGAATGGGACACGTGTTAATTACATCCTTGGTAACATAAAAATGTTCGATATCGTTTTTTAAAAACAAATTTCCATGTCTGGAAATTAGCTTCGAGTCACATTCAGTGAGGGGAGCACGCAGATATACCGAGTTTAATGGGGTAAAAAAACGATGTTTACGCCATTCCCCATTACCATTCGCTCAACGGAATCAAATAAATTCTGATGCGAGTGTCAATTAGAAATTGTGCGGAAGCAACTGTTCTAACTACGCAGCACAAAGCTAGTTAGCTAAAAAGAGCATGCATGGTCTTGAAGTCTACTCACCGGTTCATGTTGTTGCATCTATAACAAAATAAGAAAATTTCGATATAACAAGAACGTTTAACAACTAAGAATATCGGTTAATAAAGTATATTCACACAGAAATAAATAAAATATTGCGATAGAAAACGCATTTTCTCTTTTCGACGTATTCCAATTAATCTATGCACTTTACGCGGAATAATCAATTAAATTAATTAACAATAATGATCTTGATTTGTTACATTGTCGTTAAAATAAATCAGCGATTTACTTGCGTAACAAATTAAATTAATTAAAAAGGGGAAAATATGAGCAACGGTGCCTCGCCGACACGAAAAAGAAACGATATAATATTTTTTCGGATCAGCTAATGTTTAAACTAATGATTTTGTTTGAGAAAAGGCACGCTAGAACCGAATGACTGATAGGAAGCAATGGAAGGCAATGTAGGAATAAGAGATAAAATCCTGCGATTGGTTCCATGATGCCATGACACTTGAATGTCTCTCTAGCACGCTATATTGTATGCATTTTCAAATGAAATAAAACAAACCTGAATAATATACGAATATATATCGAACGGATTTTCGATTAAAATGCATTTCGACAGTTATTACGTATTTAGGAATTGGATTATTTATTCGAAATAAATTTCGAACTGTAATTTGAAATATGCCAGCAAAAACTTCGGAACGAATGGAGTTAGTATAATCAACACGGGATACCTAAATAAACATCTAACGATATACTAACTGGACTGAAAGTTTTATGAACACTTCAAGAACAACCTCTAAATATAATAAAAATATTTTTTCAGATGTTCCAATATTAATCGAATCGACTGTACAAAACGCATCCGCAAAGTTGAAATAATAAAAGGGATACTAATATAAAAATATAATACAGAGGATGTAGGAGTAAGAATATAATGAATACAAGGGATGAAAATTGTGTGCCACAGCTACGCATTTACGTCATGAACAAATGAACCACCTTAGAATATTTGAGATTTCCGTTTTGCCTGTTGATTCGGGGGTACCACTTGAGGTATAAGATTCTTCCGGAAGTAGGTTTCCTCTGCACGAAACAATATATTTAGCATATTACCTAGTTTGGTGTGGATAGCAGCTGCTGTAACCTGTATTTTTCTACCCCTCGTCACTATGGCACGTGTTTGGCACGTGTGATAAAAACACGGCATTTGTTTATTTGAACAAACATTTAATGCATGTCGATACGATTCATGTATCTCATGTACAGAGCGTTTTCGCGATGTAAAACTTTTGGTCATCGCTGTATACGTAAGGGTCTGCCAAAAATGCCCTTGAACTATTTAATATGCTTGGCAAATGTTAGAACTGAGAATTGTGTCATTGTAGTACTGACCTGTCGCACATTTCTACACATCTTCCCAGCTTGTTTCCTGTTTTACATTCCTGTGCATTTTTCCTGCATCGCGAAAAAAGGCGGAAGTTGGGGGACAGCAAATATTTGGTATTTGCGTTTTTTCTCTCTCCTATTGAAGAATTTATTGAAAATAAAACGCATAGATATTCACCCTGTGGTAAAATTACAATTATGGTCTTGTCGAGTGATATTCTTACAAAAAAATATAACTACAAGGCGCAACGGACATAGTACCATGGAGACAACCATTGTTCCATCTTACTGAAGTGTGGAGACGTACGCCAACATCTGCCCTTGGCTGAGGTTAAAACGTAACCATTGAGAAGAACATTGTCTTCGATGAAATTACTGTTAAATAAGTATATCTATATATTTGTATATACATCGCGATTTTGCGGATAATATTTAATACATCCACAGAAATGCGAATGTAAAAAAGAAGTACAGCTGTTCTTTTTGTGCGGTGGAGTATGTTTGTCTAACTTGTTTTTAATGTAAACGAAAACATCTCGAACTCTATTTAAGGTACTCTGTTAAACATGTATTTGTATTATAAAAAAGATCACGAATATCGAAATTTGCACCCGGCATCATCCTATACCTATACCTATACAACGCCATATGTCTGTTTCGGTTTTTCCCAATATAGTAAAGCTAAGAAAACTGTTTACATCTTCGGAAGTATGGTCAAAAGGTGGCAGATGTTCCTTTTTTCCCGATGATCATCAACAGTTCTACTTCAGTTGTCTCTAATACCTACCTCAGAAGGGGATGTTGTATTTGCGAAAATAATACATCCTTTATTTTATTATTTCTTATATACATATATATTGTACATAGTTCCTAGCCGTCTTCTCGGAATATCGATCGATTTAATTTGTCGTAGACGTTTAAAAGAAAGATGTCCTTTAAAACAAAAAGTAAACGTCAAAGCCAAACTTTGCGAAGAATACTTCGAAATAGGCCAGGAGATTGAAGACATAACCTCAGAAATGCGGCTCCCGAAAAATTATTTGAAAAAGCCACTGAAATAAAATAGAATGTTTACAGAAGGAAAGAAAAACACAAAGGTAACTACACCAAAGAAATCACGGAAGCTGTCCTATAAGAGGACTACTTACCAAAGTTAAACCTTACGAAGCTTTGGTGAGAAGATTGAAGACTTAATCACAATAATGCGTCTTCGGAAAAAACGATCCAAAAGGCAACTGAAATGGAATAGAACTTTTACAGAAAGAAGCCCACAAACGAAACCACACCAATACAAACTGAAGAAGCAGGAAGCAAAAATAACCAAACTAAAGAGGTGTTAAAATGGTATTTGTACCAAATGCCTAAATTCTGCCGTCCAATTACTCTCATGTCAGAGGTCCCAAAGATAACCCCCAACTTTGGTTCAAACGGTTACACGAATACGACCTTAAATTCCACTAACCCATGGAAAAAGGTCTTGGCGTAGAGATTGAAGAAATAATCTCAGAAATGTGGCTCACGAAAAGTTATTTCAAAAGGTTACAGAACTAAAATAGAATGTTTACAGAAGGAAGACCACAAAGGTAACTACACCAAAGAAGACACGGAAGCTGTCCTATAAAACAAAAGCGGAACATCAGACAGCAAAAAGGCTATTTAACGAAGCTTTGGCGTGGAGATCGACGAAATAACCTTAGAAATGCGGCTCCCGAAAAGTTATTTCAAAACCCCACACAACTAGAATAGAACTTCAACAGAAAGAAGAACACAAAGGTAACTACACCAAAGAAATCACGGAAGCTGTCCTATAAAAGGACTATTTAGCAAAGTTAAACCTTACGAAGCTTTGGTGAGAAGACTGAAGACTTAATCACAATAATGCGTCTTCTGAAAAATCGATCCAAAAGACAATTGATGGAATAGAACTTTTACAGAAAGAAGCCCGCAAGTGAAACCACACCAATACAAACTGAAGAAGCAGGAAGCAGAAATAACCAAACTAAAGAGGTCTTAAAATGGTATTTGTACCAAATTTCCCTAAATTCCCTAAATTCTGCCGTCCAATTGCTCTCATGTCAGCAGATGATGCACTGGAGAAGAACTACATTTCAATCCAAACTACTACGCCCAAACGAAGAAGAAGGATATTCCACTGAAGTCAAGTATCTAGGAGTAATATAAAAGTTCTTAAAGAAGCCACAAATGCTTCTATCAAGCAGTTTAGAGCATGCCAAAGGTTTCTTTGGGAATTTCTGGGTATCCCAACCAAAAACGATATCCATCATAATCACTTAAAAACAACTCTAATGTGGTGGCCAGAGAATAGATGAGGACATGCTAGAGCTGCTGGCAATACAGATGCTAAAATAATTCGTAAATAATAATTGAAGAGGTTGTTTCCAAGTTGTGAGGACAAAAATTTCATCTTCTGAACACCCATATTTCAAGAGCCTTAGGGATATCCCCATCATCATCCAAGCACCACTATACAGCATAAATCTCTTCGTTCTGAACAGTGACTACACCGACTCTGAAGCCCTAATTTCGTATAGGTCTTTAGCTTTCCCAAAAGCCAGCATAGAAAATTTGTGAACGTCTCCCTAAATAAACCAGTGTTAAAAATCTAGGCATAATGATAATTTGCAGCTTTTTGATATTTTCTTGGCTAACTAATACTAGATCCAACGAGTAATTGATGTCGCATAAATGAGTATCCTTAATTTTAGAATAACCTGTATGTAATCGAATAAAAAAAGAAAGCTGCTACTGATTGCCATTGTGATATAATTTGAAATATGATGAAATCACTAAAGAAAGGTACGTTATAGCTGTAGTGGAAGCAATAGGAGTTAAAGTGAACGCAAGATACTTCTGCATCGGAAAATAAATTCTCACAATCAGTAGTTGCACATAAAATCGATTCTCCTTGAATATAAATTTAGTTCTCATCCTATCTCTGCGAAACTTCCAATACTAGTTTCTTAATGAGACTTTTATTAAATGCACTTCTATTGCAAATTAGTTATATACGACTGCGTTCTAGATTTAATATTAGAATATGTATAATGATCGGAATTTTTTTCTCACCCGCGGTATAGAAATCGGAATTCGATGATTGGTTGATTATAATTAATCTTTTACGACTACTTAAGACAAAGTAGAAAATGCATTGTATTATTCTAAATGGGATATTACGTACGACCATTACGATGGTATGTGTGTACTATGCCTAATGTTTCCCGCGCAAGTTGTTATCCCTGTAGACACGAAGTGTATACCGGTAACCACGTGTTCATAGTGCCAGGTGGTTACTGGACCAAATTAAGCGACATATGTGAAATTTTGGCTCACAAAAGAGGAAAATCCCTGCCTTTTGCTTCGACATCTTGAGAATCAACTGACGGTGCCTGCCTATTGTACAGGGCGATGTAAACATATGAGGTATTATTTTACGTTTCTAATCATAATTGAAATTTGTCTTCTTCATGCAGAAAAGGTTGCGTCCATAATTAAGATGAAGATAAATTAACTAGAAGTAAAGAGGTAGCAGGGCAAGGACGAACATTAAATGAAGAAACTTTGTTTTCCGACATTTGTGATAATATAACTTATGGTGATAAAGAGTTGACTTAATTAAAAGGTCGGCAAATTACGAGAAATTGGTTGGAAACTTACACCCTCAAATCTCTTGCCCCAGATTCGGGCGCAAGTACATTGGAGATGTGAGAGCCCCGATTCACTGGACCACAGCTCCACAACAGTGGAAGATTAAACAGAAGATCAATACTCAAAAACTCAATTTATTACTTTCCCACCCACTAAAGCACCTTAACCAGAAGAACCACCTCAAGAAGACAGGCAAAGACACTGATGATTGCCCATTCTGCTCAGAACATATTGCTTACGATTCGGAGCCTAGTAGAGGCATCACCACCTTGAACAAGGGAGAGACTCAAGAGAGATCAAGAAGATAATCTAAAAATTCATAACTATGAAGGAGTTCAGAACTATTAAGGGACTTCCAGAAACAAAACGGGTAAAGATGGTTGCTCAAAAGGTGTGATTTTCCATTTTTGTGCTGTATACGTTTCATACCCGTTCTAACGAATCAATAGATTGTTTGGTTCAGGCTTGGCAGAGGCATCACCACCTTGAACACGAGAGAGATTCAAGAGAGATCAAGAAGATAATCTAAAAATTCATAACCATGAAAAAGTTCAGAACAATTAAGGGACTTCCAGAAACAAAACGGGTAAAGATTGTTGCTCAAAAGGAGTGATTTTCCATTTTTGTGCTGTAACGAATCAATAGGTTGTTTGCCACAGGGTGGTCGATGACAAAGTGATCTAGCAACTTTTTTTCAAGTTAGTCAAAGTGTTTCTACACTTTTTTACCGTTTTCAAGGAATTGGATCTGTTGAAGAAAGACCTCGAATTGGGCGTCAAAACTCACTACCTCTCCTGAAGACCGATATGTCACCAATTCTGCACCGAAGCCAGAACCTTTGAGCGTACCTCGAATGTGAATGAGTAGGAAGCTCGCAAAAGCCACAGGAGCATCAATATTACGTTTATGGGATGTAAATTTACGTTGTAGACAATTTTTTAGAGGTGTACCATTGACTCCCGAACATAGGCGATAAAGATTAGAATCAGCAAGAGGGCGTGTCAATTGGATAGAGGAGTGGAAGTTTGTGCTCTTCACTGATGAATCCAGATGTGATCGTTTTTGGGATAGTCGTCGAACGGGTGTTTGGACACAACCTTTGGTACCAAGACCTGGTTATCCGTACAGTCTTTCAGAGGAGGTACTGTTTGTGTTTGGGGGATGTGCAGCACTTAAAAACTAAATAAATAACTTAAAATCGTCTTTGATTTTTTTTCCCCTGAAATGTTTCTTCCTCAAGATAAAATAAATAATCCTGTCGAGGAAACATTGCAATTTTCAGGATCCACATCTCAATATTTGGGCAATTCTGTACTAAAAAGATGAAATACCACGTACAAGAAAATTATGGCACAAAATTAACCAAGCCCCACTTTTAATTCTGCATCATCCTGTATCTTAAAGCGTAATAAAACCTCATATGTTCTGTTAAAAAAACGCCCAGGTACCCTTAAAAAGACGCCCATATTCCGACTTTACGATCTTAACTACACCCTTAATCTATCCCGTGAACAGATTTGCGAGCAACTTATTTTTAGAATCATAGACAGGAAACTTTTTATTAAAATAAAACAAAAAACGCTCCGCTTAAAAAAAACCGTACGCAAGCTGTGCGTTAATTTTTTTGCAATACTTCCTGCGTGCGTAAGTTGTTTTTTTTGCATCGGTTTAATAATTAATATCAATCACAGATTTTACTCGCGGTCAACGACACATAAGTAACTTTTTCGGATCTGTATGCTCCGTTTTTTCTTCTCCCCGAAGATTACGTGGCACGTGTCGTAAAATGCGACGGTCTCCTAGCTTTGAAATGACCTCCCGCGATAGATTAAGAGGGATGCCACTGCAGTACAAATGTGAAACTAATCCTTCAATCAAAGAAAATTAAATTCTTTTGTGGGGTACCCTAAAACTCGATTGAATCTCCGACAGGGTATATATATAAGGACGGATTCAGCGGTTTAATTAAATTTTTCGGAGGAGCACTATTAGAGATTTATTATAGCGAGTTCAAGAGCGTAAGGAGGGAAGGATGATAAAATGAATCACCTTGTATGCGGACGCGATTTCTCCGGGAATTTGAGATATTTCAGGATGTATTGATGACTAATATGGACGACAATTCTGTTTAGAATGTTGCGGTAGTTTCCTACACTACTGTACATAGTCCAAATTACGTATGTAATTTATTAATTTCCAGAAATTTTTATGTTGAGATCGTTCTATTAAATATTATGTTACATATCCACACGTTTAATTTAATTTTTAAAATTTCTATTCCTGTAGTCTACACTCTCAGAATGGGTGATATAAATCTACATTTTAATGATATATAATATTATAATCTTATATAGTAATTAGTTTTTTGACCTCTACTAAAGAGTTATCCTCACAACAATGACCTTTTAATTATTTTGACGCAATTATTTTTCTTAAAAAAGTCTTGGCTTGTTCCTTCAGGCCTTACGTCCAACCACGTGATGTCAAATAAAAAAGATGTATTGCCCATGATCGCGGAGACATGCGGCGTTATACATATATTATCTACAACGTGTTACGATCTAAATAGGTTTGTTTCTGGTAATTTTAAATATAGAAATAAACATCATTATGCGATTCACGTCGGTATGAAATAGTACTGATATTCCTGCGGCTATTTAGGCCACCCCTTTCAATCGTAACGTCTCTACAACCCTTCTGTAACGAACTCTTCTAAAAAAAAATTAATAAATTATTTTTAAAAATAGTCACCCTACATCACACATATGTTCGACTCTATATGATTATTTCCACTGTATGTACCTACTAATAAAAGTGTAAATTTAGGTGTGGGCACTGCGTATTTTTAGAACAAAATTTTGAAGAAATCTCAAGTGAAATTTTGAATAGTCATAGTCGGAAAAATAAATAGGGACAGGGCCTACCCTTAACGTAACGTATACCTGGTACTATTGTACTTAGATGTTCTTAAAGTAAAAAAGTACGTTACATAATTCACCCCTATGTACGGATCGTTTATCTTCGTCCAGGGGATGCCCTCAAGGAGACTAACGTATTTACATAGATCGTTACGATTTTACACAAAATAATTAACGAGAATCTCACACTCAAAATTTAATTTATGACTCAACTTTCACGCAGAAGTAATTGCTCCAAATTGAGATAGTTTCCCTTTAGTTAGACGACGAGTATTAATTGCCTAAAATAAAAACAATAGCGTTGTTAACCGCTATATACACGAATATACAGTAACAACATCGAAAAAGTGGAATTAAGATCGTAAATTATGAAAAGTTACGTGATTACACGTGTATTAAAAACAACGCAGCAATAAAGAACGTAACAGGTCGTAATTTATCTTTTAGTTTAAGTTTTTGATAACAGTGGGGTTGCTTTAATGTCGTCAGGGCTTATTGCCTTTTCCGAAAATCATATTTTACCTACATAAACTAGAATTTTACGAAAACTTTTCCAACAGTTCGATACCCTCCTTTTTTGTATCTTTCTTTTTATCTCTAATAAAAGCCCCCATCCCTTTCTATACTTTAGCCAATAGTTGTCATATAGCACGTAACATTCCGCCTATAAATCATTTTTAAGGTACTGGAAGAATCAAATGAATTTAGAAGACGGATATCGATCAAACAGCAAAAGAAAATCGCCTTCTGAAATGACGAAAACCTACACGAATATTATTTTGAGGATAGGTATAGTAAGGAGTTAGATTAATTATGAAATAAGTGCAATAACCCCTTTTACTCCAATATCATTAACGTCTAAATGGAAAATTCGTAATTTGTTTTTGTAATTCTATACAGATTTCTCAGAAAAATTTTGAGGTTAATTACCCACCGAATAAGTACAATAACCCTATTGAAATACGATTAATGTTGATAAATTAAGGTGTAGGGTTTGACGGGCAAAATTGGAAGAATGGAAGACAGGATTTTATCTTTGTACAATAACGGACAAAAGAATCATTATTTTGTGATTATGGAAATTTATGCATAAAGCTAATTCCTACATACTTCCCTGCAAGATCTGATTGTCCTCTTTTGCAGGAGAAAATACGATACAATAAGATTCATAAGAAAACTTAGTTTCCACTTCACAACCTTATTAAAATCCACTTTAATGCTACACCATGCTTAAACACAGCATACTAGAGTCCAGATTTACCTCCTCCTAGCCTCAAACAAAAATTAAGACCGAGGTGGTGGCAACACACAATTTTTTTCGTTTTCCTGCATTTCTTGACTAACTAGCGCAGCAATCTTTGCCATCTAATTTAGTGTGTGTAAATGTGTTCAATGGCCTTGTTAGATCACTATTCTCCCGTTCATAATACTGCGTTGTTAAGCAATTTTGCCCAACAGCGAATGGTGGATCAAACGCAATATAATCTTCCGTGAAAAATGCCATCATTCCCTCGGAGAAATTAACCACGGTCTTTAGTCAATGTATTGCTACGTCAGCGTAACATTTCGATCTAACCTTTAAAAAAAAATTACAAACTTGAAAACGATACTAATCGGAGCATAACCTGAATCGAAGTATCGACTCAAGGAATATAAAATAAACATTGAGGTGTTTGACTACCAACAGAGAAATTCTGCGATTATTCCTCTTCTGGCGCGGATATAGTGAGGTTAGGATGTGCTTAAAGAATTACTCACAAAATTGAAATTCCTCAGGATGTTGTAAGAATAATGAAATGAAATCCAATCCTAAATTCCAGAAGGTTGACGGCTGATGATGTCATCTTAATTACACGTTTTTAAGGTAAAAATCACTAGTAGCATCATCACCAGCAGCCATGCTAGAAGAGCCCAGCTTTGACATAGTGATGGATTCAATTTAGAATAGATTATGTTAATGGAAATCTGCTGTGAATAATATCTGTGGGTCCCAATTAATTTCCAAATTTCTGAAGATGTTTTGGTGATCGATTTAAATCTAAATGTGCCTGTTCAAAAAAGTGGTGCCTCCAAGGGGGCAGCTTGGCCAGATCCTTGATGTAAGACCTCAGAAAGCTACCGCCAGTGAATAAATTGTTGATGGTGCTAAGATGTCCTTCGTTGAGGTCCAGAAGAGATGTAGTATTAAAGACACTAACTGCTCCTGTAAGTCCCTACAGTTAGCACTAAAATCACAGGCAGGAATAAGGAGGAAGTCTTGAATAATGTGGTTGTATAGAATAATTTTCTCAAGTACATATAACCAACGATAGCTTCCATCTAGTGAAATCAGTGATAGGTTCCGCTTTGCTTAGCACATTATTCTGTATAAACATTAATATAGACGTAGGTATATAAGAGCAGCCATGGTAGAGCTCAGCTTTGACATAGTAGTAGATTCAATTCAGTTCGAATAGATTATGTTAATGGAAATCTGCTGTGAATATGTGTGGGTCCCAATTAATTTCCAAATTTCTGAAGATGTTTTGGTGATCGATTTAAATCTAAATGTGCCTGTTCAAAGAAGTGGTACCTCCAAGGTGGCAGCTTGGCCAGATCCTTGATGTAAGGCCTCAGAAAGCTGCCGCCAGTGAATAAATTGTTGATGGTTCTAAGATGTCCTTCGTTGAGGTCCAGAAGAGATGTAGTATTAAAGACACTAACTGCTCCTACAAGTTCCTACAGTTAGCACTAAAATCACAGGTTATATAGAATAATTTTCTCAAGTACATATAACCAACGATAGTTTCCATCTAGTGTAATCAGTGATACGTTCCGCTTTGTTTAGCACATTATTCTGTATACACATACATATACACATATGTATATAAAATCAATAACCGAAACAATATGGAATATGGTTTATTAGTCTAGGATAGTAACCTCATAACATAATATTAGTATTTGATCGATCATCTAAAAAGCTTTTAATATGGAAAGAGCCTTTTAAGCCGTCTGGAAAGGTCATAGAGGAAGTTATTAGAACATAAATACGCTTTAGCTATCCGATTATTTAATACGGCCGCCTGTCCTTCGGATTCTTGTAAATTCTAAGGAGCAGTTTGTAATGTAATTATTGCACAAAAAGATGTAGCTTCTTATTTCGGCAACATTATTAATTCGTTGTCGTAAATTAGATAAGATTAATTTAGTGAAAATTCTTGTTTCGCCCAAAACCTGTCACAGTACAACCGAGATGATTAATTATATTAAATGTCAGGGATTTTGTGAATCATCACATTTTCATCATATTCGGTATACAGGGTTTGCAGCGAGTTCTGGCCCGCGGTGTATTTACGCTTCTAATATTCCAAATTTGCATTGTGAAAATATTATAAAAAGCAATATTGTACAATAAATTTACGGTATTATAAAACAATAAAAGTGACTCTTCACGGTTTCTTTGCGCAAATAGTATTTTCTGTGCCATTAACTCTTAGAAGTATAATTTAATACCGATTATATTGCGTTTCGTTCTACAACAGAATTAGCGATAGTATAATTTGTCCCAACTTATATAATAATTCTAATCATCATATTTACCACGAGTTTTACTTTAAAATTATGTATACACAGAAGTGTGATATTATGGATCGAGTCCCATCCTAGATTGTGAATTAACATCCAACACCTACTTTACTTTCTATGTAGAAACTACGATGCAGAATTTATCTGTGGGAAGATTGAAGTTAAATTTGAATTTCATAATTATCGTGTATTAACATTCTCCATGTAGGTGAATTAATACAACTTCCTACTTTTAAATCGACAGATTTTGCTACATAAATACAATCATATCATTGTTTTATTACTAGATAGTTAATTTAATGAAACATTAATGCTAATCCTTTGATCTCTCTATCTTTGATGTCGTACGTATTTTGTTGTCGCCCTTTTTTTTTGTAAAAAAAAGCTACAACCCCACAATACGCGTATAATACGTTCCGTTGTTATTTTTAGAACAACCAGCTTTGTAAATGTGTCATCTGCACTTACATACATAATAATTCGTAGTCGACCACGGGTCATCTACAATATTAGTTGATCCGGTTGACCATTTACAAGGTTTTCTTTTTTATAATCCAGTTGCATCATCCGAAGGAGCCCGTTGACAATTTTTAATGAAACTAAGTGGAAGGAACTATGAAATGTCATGAGATCGTGTAGCCAAGCGAGTCAGTAATGCTGTGGCGCGTGGCAATAGCTTGGCTTGTTGCAGTGACAGGTGTTACTGTATTGTACAACACCTGCCGCCATATTTAGCAGTAGTATCATTGAATATTATCATACACTTTTTACATTCTTTGCTTATTTACGAATGCAAGTCACTTGCAACGGTATTATTTTTATAGTTAATCGCTATAAAAATGTTAAGAAATTTTATGCGAAAAGCTGCTACAGTGTAAGATAATAACTTCATTCATTAATATACAGGGCGACCGACAAATTAATTTAATCGTCATGCTACTACCAATTGGCAGGTAGAGAGCCACATACTTGATAGGCAGCAGGCCAAAAACTGCCTGCAATTTGAGCACTATAACATGATAAGAACTCACTTCACTTAAGACGAGCTTACAATCAAAAGGATAGTACCCCAAACAGCTCAGCCAATAAGAAGGATGGTAATACAAATAAGTTACAGACGTATAAAATGCTGAAGATCTGGTAGAATCAACGGCGAAAATGTGTAATAAATCGATGAAGATTATTCAAGAGACGGCAAGTATATTGGTGCAACACCAAAATTGCAGTGGCAAAAAGGTCCTGCCAATAAAAAAGAAGACAAAATGAGCACAAAAGGCATCAAGGAAAGAAGTAATTCCAACGGTAAAACTACTGGGGAGTTACTAATATAAACCTCTGTAAACCTCCACGAATTTACTACTACATGCTATCGATTCTACACAGGTATAGCCGCGGATCCTGATGGAGTACCAGTCAAACTTTGTATGGGAGTATTTCCCAGAATTTTAAAGCCTGGAAGGCTAGTAGACAGATTTCAAAATCAAAGTGGAGTAGCACAAGACAATTATGTTCTCTCGTACTTATTTGGGAACTAGTCATTAACACACCTGCATATAATAAGTAGCTGTTTGGATAAATTTGACGTTTGATGACGATCTGGCAGTGGTTAGTGAATGTAGGAAATACAGCAACTACACCAGTGGAAATCTTCTAAACACTTTAGATTAATACTGCATGAGGACTGAAATTTACTAGAACATATGACTAATGAAGACAGTAAAAGAGCGGAATGACTCGCCAAAATGTTAGCCAAATTAATGCCAAAATAGGAAAGCCCAACCCTCTGCAGTACAGAGATATTGGTAGTAATAAGAAACTCCATTGTCTTCCTTAGATTTGAACCCAATTTGTGTAGCCTATCAAGTGGTATTCTAGGAAGCAATGCTGTGGTAATGGCAGAATTGATATCAATAACGAAGTTGGTGAATGAGGATAAGAATCCTCCAAGAATGGAACAGAAAATTCAAAGGATAAGTGAAGGAGCATGGGCCAAAAGGAACATTGCCTAACTAATCAGAACATTCTAGCTTATTTTTGAAGCTATGAAGAAATAGAGAATGATGTTTAGTAGCTGGATAGGGAGTCTTGGCCGAATTCATTGGGTTGGTAAATCGCCACATTTAAATCCACTGGAAATGAATAAAACTACTCATTAAATTAAACAAATAATGCAAATTCAAATCAGTACATACTGTATAAGGAAGCTTCGTTAAAATTGCAATTACAATCACGATAATTGTTCAGAAATCCTCAGTATCACAGCAACATCTGATATTTAATTAATACATATGTTATTGCTATTATATTAAAACATATTGACATTACAAGACGACAGCTTTGCTTAATTAACACTTTAAAGTTGCTAATTATTTCATGTAAAAGAAGTCCATGCTTTCTGCTGCTAGTGACTACGCGTGGTAGTAGTCGTTGCGAATCGTGTTGTATTCTTCACACAGAATAGAGCTTTATACACTTACATATCTAATGAAACATATGTTTAAAGTTTAAAGACAACATCCAGCTCTTTGAAAGGTGCGTAACTTCGTTAAGAATAGATTTATACGTGCAGATTATCTTACACTGACTTGTTATCTTGTGGAGGTACTCATATAATAACCGCATTTAAAACACGGTAATATAAAATACCACAAAACGAGCCTTGTCATATTATGTGGTTTCGGGAAATAACATATAATTTAAGGTAAATACCTATAAAAATAACTAGAATAGATTCAAAAACACCTTATAAGGGTATGTCATTCATTGTTACACATTATATGTAGTTGGTTCCTTAATATTTGTATAGTATAGTGTTAGTATATGTATTTTTATGACCTTCGAATAAAGATCAAATTTGTCAATTCGTGTAAAATAGTAAATAAATAACTAGCCATGCCTATCAACAACATTATCTACAGACAAAGAAATTCAGTGATATATAGGATTATCTTTACAAAATAGTGGACAATTTAAGATATTTTTGAAATGTAAAATTATAATCATAAGAATAATGATCCTTATATCAATATATTTTTTTTATCAAGCTCTAACAATTCTGATCAAGGACTAGGGAAAAACATGGCAAAAAACCTAGTCAAGAGCGTAATTTGATAAAATTCAGGCGTGATTAGGTGATTAAATTATTATAAACAATACTTAAATTTTCTGTATTATTTCATATATTAATCTCTTTTTATAACTATTTTGTTTTTTTAAGATCTCAACATTTTCAAAATCAAAGTTATGTCGTAATTCTTTAGAAAGCTTAGACAAAGCAGTTTCCGCGGTTATGTTATGCGATGCAGTGTATTGATGCTTATACACTCGTTTCTTTAAATACTGTCTAGTTTGCCCTACGTAACATTTATTATGTTGTTTGTTATTGTTTGGTGTAAATATAATGTTTATAACTGATTCTTTAATAAATAAATTAATTTTGTCACTTAAGTCGTCGATGTATGGAATTGTGTGATATATGTTACTATTTTGTTTAGTGCCTATGTTGTATATTCTACGTATTCGTTTTTTTTATTAGTTTCTCGTAAAATTCTTTCGGATAACTATTTTTGTCTAGAATTGATCTAACTTTGCTTAAATTCTCTTTCCTAAAATCAGGATGTGCTAATTTAATAGCCTGGTCAACTAAACTATTTTTTTCTTATAAGAGGAAACCGCTTGGCACCTAGGCACGGGTTCGATGTGCCTAGGTAGAGTCGGGCGCTACTCCGTCTAAAACCCCTTTTGTGTCCTTCTCTGACGTTTCGGGACCGTCCGTAGAACATAACATCGAAACGTCAGCGGCTTCATTCATCATTCTCCTTATCTCATGGCCTTCTGTCTACTTAATTCGTCCTGTTCTTTCTGACTCATTATGTCTATGATGAGCTTGTGGATGGCTCGCCAATTTCGTTCCCGTTCCATCACCTTTATGTATCATCTTTAGTAATATTGCGTGGCTACACTCTACTCCTTCATCCCGTTCGTGAACTAGCTACTATTCGCTGCCGTTCTACTTCCTTAGCCTCCTTTCTTTGCATGATGGACCTAATCATATTGTTGATGGCTTTCCAATTCTCGGCAGTTTCCATCATCAGCTGGTGTTACCGTCTGCCCCAAGCTGGTATACGTCGATCTTCATATCTGATGCCACTGGTCGCATTGGAATAAGGTGTGCTCTGCTGTATCTACTTCGCCACAGTATATGCATGTATCCGAATCATCTTTTTCGAATCGCTTTGCAAAAGAACGGAAAGAGCCATGTGCCGTTAACGCTTTGATTCGGAAGTAGTTCAATTCACGGTGTCTACAGCTCACCCATTCCCTAATGTCACCTATTAGGCGTTTTGTCCACTGCGCGTTATCGTTATCCTTTTCCCTCCTGTTTTGCCACATTTGTTGCGAGTTTTCTTTTGCTGTGCTCATGACTATGCTGCGCTCCTCCAACCTATGCTTATATATGTATGTTCTTTCTTGCACCATCAGATCTATTGGTGTTATCCTTGTGATAACTTGAAATGCTGGTAAAGACACAGTTCTGTACGCTGACGCTACTCGAAGCAGTACATTTCTCTGGGCTCTTTGAATGGTTTGTCTGTGTTTCTGTCTAGTTATTATTCGTTGCAATATGGGGGCACCATACAGGATGGTATTGTGTGTGTAGTACTGACTTGGTCCTCTTATGTTAGGCATGATTTTGCTCAACTTTGTTGTTTGTTCTTCCGCTTTACCAGCCACTCTAGCTACATGCGGTGCAAAAGACCCTTTCTCATCTATTGTGATGCCCAAGCACAAATGTAATATGGTACCTTCTTCTTTTGCCTTTGATGATTACGGCCTCTGTTTTTTCCGGAGCCAATGTCAGTCCGAGGCTGTTTATCCAGTCCACTATTTGTGCCAAGCATGCATTTTGTGTTCTCTATCATTGTGTATTCGTCCTCCGCTCCGACTACTAATGGTAGGTCATCGGCGAATCCTACACAAACCGCATTTCTGATGAGATCCAGTCGAAGCACCCCATCATATAGGACGTTCCATAGCGTTGGCCCTAATACGGGACTCCCGCGTTTGTTTCAATAGTTTCTCTACCGTCTATTTCGACTCTTCTGTTGGTCAAGTAAAGTGGAAACGAAGTTAACGAGGTATTTTGCTATCCTTCTGTCGCGCAATTCTCTAATAATTTGGCTGTGACTCGGGCATTTTTAACGTCGATGGAGACGAGGGTGCACCATTCTGTCTCAAATTCTTTAGCAGCTTTCATGACTGCTTCCACTGCTTGGACTGTTGATCTGCCTCTTCTAAATCCATATTGGTACCAATGAAAGTCGCCCTTCAACGAAACTATTAATTACGCTTTTTTTTTTAGATTTACCGAAGTGTTTGAATAGTAGTTTATGTAGGTGTCTGTTGCTACTAGTGTATTTTATGTACTAATTTGTTTTTATGTATTATTTTAACATTTAAAAAAATTATATTTTACTTTTTTTTATAATTTTAATCTATCATGATAGGAATTAAATGTGTGTATAACATGATCAATTTTACCTAACGGTATGCAACATATGCAATCATCTACATACATAAAGCTTCTAAAATTCAACCTGACAATTTAGTTTACTTAAAGGATCTTGCTCAAGATCAAGGTTTTGGAATAAATTTGATCTTTATTCGAATTAGAGTGTTGTAATTGACTTACAAGTGGGGAAAAAATATCAAAAAATATAAGATAGTACAGTATAGAAGTAAGACTGGCTAGTTTACATTTCGAACTGCGAATATAGATAATTACTTTGTTGATTTGAAGGATTTTCCAAGTAAATTTATTCGCGAAGATCACCTAGCATATTTGTAAATATAAATTATACCGTAAAAATCGTGCATTCGAATTAGATACCCGCATCAAGTGTATGTTTGTATACACATACATATAGTTACAAGGCCATCCAGTATTGCTAGTAGCATCTACACCAGGTATTCGCGTGTACAGGATGTTCGAAAAGGTGATTTTAGTTTTGGCACAAAAATATTAACCGCATAAAATTGATTTTAGAAAGTAATTAAACGAATATCTCCATCTTTATAGATTGTTAAATAATCTTGCACCTGCAATGGTTCCCCACACGCACTGGCAACGCAGAGAGCACCGCACACAATAGGGACTTTTGATAAATTGGCACATTGCGTACTTCCTGCATAACTTGGGCAAATGTATCTGACGTCATCATACGTCATAATACACTTGCAGCGAAACGCGAATATATTTAATCTTTAAATGGCGGATTTTAAAGGGAGAGATATGGAATTAATTTGTGCTCGGTTCTGGGTTTAATACCGAATTCGGTTGTCTTTGCGAAAGATAATAGGTTTATGTGACAGTATCTGTGATGCGTGATCTCGAAATGTTATCATGGCAGCTGTAACTGAGCTGAGGCGGGAAAACGTACATATTCGTATAAGATAATAAAGTGCGACATCTGTTAGAGAAGCACATGGAAATCCAGCGTTTGATTTAATCTAATGCCATATTGTCTATGCGTGTATCAGTTGGTGCCGTTTAGAAACGAAGCGATTCAACAAAAAAAAAGTATGCCGGGCCAACTGTTGTAGAATTTGGGAATAAGAAATTTAAAATCAAATATTGTAAAATTCCTAACGCTGTAATACAATAATATAAATACATTTATGTATATCTATAATAATGTTATCTAAATCAAATAGGCATATCAGTGTTGATTGAATCTAGCATGCAGCTGTAAGCTACATCTGTTGTAAGGAGCAGCTGGATAGCAGGTTCCAGGGCCTTAACTTCCTTACGTACGACATCCTTACCTATTCTCAAATTTAAAAGGTACATTTGAGATGCGAGCGTTACTCCTCGCTAATTTACTTTGTACATACATACACAACGAAGACGTACATATCTGTATTTTCATTCTAAAAAGGTTGATCTATAAATTCAATGCGATAGCATCTAAACGATATTCGCGTTAAAAAAATAAAAATAACGAAGAAACGTTTAGAACGTTGTATGTAAGTACATACATACATACATACATATAAATTAATATTGTCCCATTTAGAAATAACTTGACGGTAAGTCCCTCACTTTTACTTTAAAAGTTATTCAGCAGATGTATTCTGTGATATTTAACCGTGATGCAATAACCTTATACTGCACGTAAGAATATATGTATGTATGTATTTACAGGGTGATAAGAATTAAAACAGTGGAACAAATACAATTATTCGTGCAACGGTGGTTATAATTTAAAAAAGGCACACATGCAGATAATGTTACTCTCGGAGCGGCGGAAAGCTTTTCTAAAATTTAGAAACCATATTTAGTTGACCTGTTGAGCTCTGGCACATGCTGTCAATACAGCACGTGGCAAAGGGACAGTACACGACACGCAGCAGCTGCTTCACGTCTTAAATATTCACTGAAATCTGCTATACCTACATATCTGCAAAAGCATGCATTGTTCGCCGAGAAATACCTAATATCTTCCCTATTCCGAATCAACAAGTATAGGTCTACATATAAATAAATAATGTATTCACCGTTATTAATTGCACACGTTAAAAAGGACTCATTATTATTAGTATGTACGTATGTAATTATATTTCATTCGTCGCAAGTTGCGTTAGCGTAATGAGCGCCAACGTAATTCGTTGTTATTTAAGCGAAAATTTAAATTTTAACGTTCCGCAAAACACCGAAACAAATACGAAATTTATTCACAGCTGTCTTGAAATAATTATCCGAAATTTCTGCTGCAAACCGTATAGGTCGATATACGATAAATATGAATCGTTATTAGTTATTATTTAGCAAAATAGGCAGATATTTATAATCGATAGCGTATGTAGGTGATAATTAGCGAGATATAGAGCGTGAAAGCTTAGATATGGTTGTGGGTGCGCGCCGTAACTATAGAAGGTGTCTTACATCCCAAAAAATCTGTAACTGTTGCATGCATTTTCTCTCTATACTTTAATTAATTCTTCACGTTTTATATAAAACATAACTTTTACATATGCGTACGTATGTATGTATATGCGGAAAAGTAGTAACACCAGGCAACTCATGAGACAGCCGGCCTAACAGTCCAGGTGTAAAATATTGTACGACACCTGTCTTCTTTAAAAATCAATGTCCTATGGCAATCGTTCATCCTAATTTCGATCAATGAAGTGAATATTTCCAGAAACAAACAACCATTACCCTCACTTTTTTCTCGTTTTATTTAATTTTATATCTTATTTTCCTGGTATTTTTTCCAATCAAATTGGTACATAAAAGACACTAGTAGCAACAGACACCTAAACTACTATTCAAACACTTCGGTAAATTAAAAAAAAACGTAATTAATAGTTTAGTTGAAGAGCGACTTTCATTGGCACCAGTATGGATTTAGAAGAGGCAGATCAACAGCCCAACCAGTGGAAGTAGTCATGGAAACGGCTAAAAAATTTGAGACAAAATGGTGCACCATCGACGTTAAAAATGCCTTTAAAACGGCGAGGCACAGCCAAATTATTAGAGAGTTGCGCGACAGAGGGATAGCAAAATACCTCGTTAACTTCGTTTCCACTTTACCTGACCAACAGAAGAGTCGAAATAGACGGTAGAGAAACTATTGAAACAAACGCGGGAGTCCCGTATTAGGGCCAACACTATGGAACGTCCTATATGATGGGGTGCTTGGGCTGGATCTCATCAGAAATGCGGTTTGTGTAAGATTCGCGGATGACCTGGCATTAATAGTCGGAGCGGAGGACGAATACATAATGATAGAGAACACAAATGCATGCCTGGCATAAATAGTGGACTGGATAAACAGCCACCGACTGACATTGGCTCCGGAAAAACAGAGGCCGTAATCATCAAAGGCAAAAGAAGAAGGTCCCATATTACATTCGTGCTTGGGCATCACAATAGATGAGAAAGGGTCTTTTGCACCGCATGTAGCTAGAGTGGCTGATAAAGCGGAAGAACAAACAACAAAGTTGAGCAAAATCATGCCTAACATAAGAGGACCAAGTCAGTACTACACACACAATACCATCCTGTATGGTGCCCCCATATGGCAACGAATAATAACTAGACAGAAACACGGACAAACCATTCAAAGAGCCCAGAGAAATGTACTGCTTCGAGTAGCGTCAGCGTACAGAACTGTGTCTTTACCAGCATTTCAAGTTATCACAAGGATAACACCAATAGATCTGATGGTGCAAGAAAGAACATACATATATAAGCATAGGTTGGAGGAGCGCAGCATAGTCATGAGCACAGCCAAAGAAAACTCGCAACAAATGTGGCAAAACAGGAGGGAAAAGGAAAACGATAAGGCGCAGTGGACAAAACGCCTAATAGGTGACATTAGGGAATGGGTGAGCTGTAGACACCGTGAATTGAACTACTTCCGAATCAAAGCGTTAACGGCACATGGCTCTTTCCGTTCTTTTGCAAAGCGATTCGAAAAAGATGATTCGGATACATGCATATACTGTGGCGAAGTAGATACAGCAGAGCATACCTTATTCCAATGCGACCAGTGGCATCAGATATGAAGATCGACGTATACCCGCTTGGTGCAGACGGTAACACCAGCTGATGATGGAAACTGTCGAGAATTGGAAAGCCATCAACAATATGATTAGGTCCATCATGCAAAGAAAGGAGGCTAAGGAAGTAGAACGGCAGCGAATAGTAGCTAGATCACGAACGGGATGAAGGAGTAGAGTGTAGCCACGCAATATTACTAAAGATGATACATAAAGGTGATGGAACGGGAACGAAATTGGCGAGCCATCCACAAGCTCATCATAAACATAATGAGTCAGAAAGAACAGGACGAATTAAGTAGACAGAAGGCCATGAGATAAGGAGAATGATGAATGAAGCCGCTGACGTTTCGATGTTATGTCCTACGGACGGTCCCGAAACGTCAGAGAAGGACACAAAAGGGGTTTTAGACGGAGTAGCGCCCGACTCTACCTAGGCACATCGAACCCGTGCCTAGGTGCCAAGCGGTTTCCTCTTATAAGAAAAAAATAGTTTAGTTGACCAGGCTATTAAATTAGCACATCCTGATTTTAGGAAAGAGAATTTAAGCAAAGTTAGATCAATTCTAGACAAAAATAGTTATCCGAAAGAATTTTACGAGAAACTAATAAAAAAAACGAATACGTAGAATATACAACATAGGCACTAAACAAAATAGTAACATAAATCACACACTTCCATACATCGACGACTTAAGTGACAAAATTAAATACGAATTTAAAGAATCAGATATAAACATTATATTTACACCAAACAATAACAGACAGTTGGTTACATATTTAAAAACTAAGATTAAAAAAGATAATCAAAGTAATGTCGTGTATAAATTAGAATGCAAAGACTGTAATAAATTTACGTAGGGCAAACTAGACAGTATTTAAAGAAACGAGTGTATAATCATCAATACACTGCAACACATAACATAACCGCGGAAACTGCTTTGTCTAAGCATTCTAAAGAATTACGACATAACTTTGATTTTGAAAATGTTGAGATCTTAAAAAAAGAAAATAGTTATAAAAAGAGATTAATATATGAAATAATACAGAAAATTTAAGTATTGTTTATAATAATTTAATCACCTAATCACGCCTAAATTTTATCAAATTACGCTCTTGACTAGGTTTTTTGCCATGTTTTTCCCTAGTCCTTGAACAGAATTGTTAGAGCTTGATAAAAAGAATATATTGATATAAGGATCATTATTCTTATGATTATAGTTGTATATTTCAAAAATATTTTAAATTGTCCACTATTTTGTAAAGATAATCCTATATATCACTGAATTTCTTTGTCTGTAGATAATTTTGTTGATAGGAATGGCTAGTTATTTATTTATTATTTGACACGAATGAAATGTCAATGTTAATTTTCTATCTTGAGAATCCTTATATTTAAACTCATCAGCGATATCAGATGTTAAAATTAAAATGCTAAAACTAACGGAAATATTCATTAGGATCTTAGCCGGCTTACGCACATGTATCTGCATATATCGGTAAAGATTTAGATAATAGTCTAAAGCCTATTGAATTTAAGTAGCCGTTGGTTGCTTTGTAGATTTTCATAGACAGAAGGGTTACTTTGGCACGCGCTGGGGAATTGCCTGAATGTGCAACATCTGCTCTCAACAAATATACACGTGCTTTTCATCGTACACACAGCTTCTAATACTCAATTCATAGTAGAATTTTATGCAACTCTGTATTATTATTCCCTGTATATGCCGCGTAAATCAAAAGATCCGCAAAAATCCTTTAAAATACCGGTATATAGTGATATGCATGTATTCAAAGGCCGTCTATAATGAGCGGTTACAAACGAACGTATCATTACTACACGAGGAAACTAGAAAAAAATATACCTATACGAGTCACTAATAATTATCCAGTATTGGTAATGCATTTTTATAAGGAAGACAGAAATTACATCACATACGGATGCTGTAAAGAGTCTGTAACTGTGAGAAATCCGCAAATCCGCGAATCGATATCAATCTCAGATTATTCATACATATTTGACGAGATCTAAAGTAGATTCGGTTGTAGTGAGTGAATCCCTTTATGCATAATTGAATATATTTAACACGCGCAGCTAACACAGTTTGTGGGTTATAGGATTCACAAACTTTCACTTCCTAGGAACTCATTTTTAATATTTTAAATGAAATACGAACGGCGTAAAGTACAAACGAAACATTCGGTAAATTGGTTTATGCAATGGTAATTTATATCGGCGATGATTGGTATGAATTGCTAGCTTATATCTTTGTCGTACGTAGAGGTGCATTTTTTTTCACGCAAACAACCTCGCATACTAAATTTAACTAGCAAGATGTTTTATCGTCATCTGTTTCGTATAGATATTCACGTTGTTTGGCTGACAGTGAGGTAGATTATAAAGAGGAACAGATGCACTATCGCCAGGATACACCTACAATCTGTAGAGAATTAATTGTATTTAAAATTTACCTGATGTAGGTACAGGTAAATGTAGGCTTTGCCTTGCCTAAATCTGATGACTTCCCTACCGATACCGTGGGAAACTGAACCATCTTATTTGTTTAATTCGCAACAAAAACAGAACATTATTAGCATGTTCTTTTTTTCCATTCTACTTTACGATTTCCTTTACTTAATTAGGAATTTCACGTAGTTGTAATTATTCGAGATTGCGTTTTTCTCAATCGAACAATGTTTAGAAAAAAATCCCCCGAAAGCAGTGAAAAGCACAACGACAATGCTGGAATAAAGCAGCTGATCAAAACACATGACATTCCAAAAATTGAATGCTTAAAAACCATCTGCCGAAAACATGATTTGGTAAAAAATAATACGAATAAGTTTGAGCTCTAAGGTAAAGGGTGTTCCGTAGAGGCAAAGGTAAAAAGAAACGCTAAAGCAACTGGCGAAGCTAGGTTTCAAATCAGGGCTTGCATCTGGTGCGCAGGTGGCATGAAAACACATGCGATCGTAGTACTACAGCCTATTTAGATGTGATGTCTTGTAATAATTGTTTTTTGCTTCGTTTTATGTTATTAATTGCGAATCAATTCATTAATTTTGATTTCGCGTAAAATTTAAATCTTGAATCTTAACAGGAATCAGTCGTTCTAATGTTTGTCTTCGAAGATAATGCGTTTTAAAAAAAATAATAAATTGTTAACTGAAATGAGGATGGAGCACCATCTTATTGATAACAGAGATTTGGGTGCAATGTGTGTTCTCGATAGGTCAAACGCCGCCATTCTTGGTTATTATTCGTTGGAGATGTCAGTTAACTATAAAAATATGTCGAGAAGCAAGGTATTTATTAAGTAAACAAATTACGTTTAAATAACGTATAAAATAGGGCATTCTTGTTTCTCTGTAAACAATCGAATTATCTGCACCCAAAAAGAATGCTGAAAGTTTCTTAGGTTATCGTTTCTTAGTAGTGTCAAGATGGTTAACAACTAATGCCAATATAACGAAATAATGACGTAGAAATCACCTCATTTATAGGGTGCGTATAAAGTATTGCACCAAATG